>JAUZSX010285564.1:0-14774 GCA_034780655.1 Idiosepius hallami
GCTTTAGACATCAGTGTTGCCCTTCACCTAGATGGGATACTCACCCGTGTTAACGAGCCCCATCAGCCCGAGGCAGCTAAAGTGAATGGAATGGTTTTGACTGGGATTTGAACTCGCGTAATTTGATTTCATAGCCTGAGCTTTTACCAATGCTCCACCGTCGCTGACCTAATTTCGTAGACTATATAGATATGTACTTCACCATGAAATGGTAGTTTGATCAAATCGTACTTAATGTATCTTGTGAGATTTTCTCATTATTTATTGAACAAACTATGTATATTTAACAGGATGATAAAAGATTATGCATCACTATTTTTATTTTGCAAATGAACTGGGCTGTTATATATCTTATTTCAAGTCTAGTTTGAATGAAAAGGCGATGTTGTGTTTGTGGGGTATATGTATTATGGATTACTATATGTCAGAATATTAATAAGTAGGCTAAACTATGGACCAAACAATGCCAAGTTGGGCAAATGAATATTACACAAGCTAATCGTTGATGTTTTGAATAAATCAAATTCATATTCAATTGGTGGTACAGCGATTGCCTATGATAGTTATTGTGGCTTTGTGTTATCCAAAGGTACTTATACAATTGTTTATGCTTGCTGTGTTTGGTAGCCTGGCTAAAGTTTATCCTTCAATGTGTGGTTCTTAAGTAAAAATACTGTCTCTAGTCTGGATTTGACTTATTTGTTTCTCGTGACATAAATTATTTTTGTCTTCTGTTGAATTGAAGGTCCATCATAATGAAATCTGAAGTATTTATAAAGGATTCTGGAGTAGTTTCAGAAGCATATTGAGTATGACATGAAATATTTGAACAAACATATATCAGTTAGAATATTGTTTTGGTACCAAAAAGTCCTTTGTTTAAGATTTGGTTATATGAAGGGATAATTTTTTTCCCAAATAAACACAACCATTATATTAAAAATTATTATTCAAATTATTCAGTATTTTTATTTCTATTTTTCTTGTTATATTAATAGTGTATCTGCCAATATTCCTGGTGGCCTTATTCAGAAATCTTAATAACAAATTCAGATGTTGCCTTGGAATTGCATTCCAAAGCTTTAAAAAATTTAAAAGTTAGTCTGTCCTAACTTGATAAGTATCAACTTAGTAGTAAATCAATCTGTGTTTGTATTAGGCATTTTCCTCCACAGTTAGGTTAAAATTGTATTCTCCAGGTGAATATAACTTAAGACTTGTATAAAAAAAACAAACAAGTAGAACCACCATGCTATATAGGTAAACATAAGCTATATGAAATTTAACGATTGAATAATTTGGAAAAGGATTATGCCCAAAATCATTTCATAAATAAAAATAAGCAACACCACACTGTAATTGTTATATTTTTATTTCATTTCAGGAATTAGTTTACAATTTATCTTTTTTTCTATGGTAAAAAGAACAAATTTTTGTTGTTACTTTTATATCTCAATAGTTAAGTCTAAATTTTTTTCATGAAGAAAATTTTAAAAAAATCTTCCATAGTGATTTCTATTTTCCAACCTTAAAAAAGTTATTGAAAAACGTCTTTTTACGATTGATTCTTTGAAAGAAAAATTTTCCACAGTTCTCTTAAGTAATTGTTCTCAGCAGAAGCCTATAATTAAGTTAACAAATGATTATTTGATGAATTAATGAGTTATAAAAGATTCATTTTCAAAAGATTTTTAGATTGATGTGTGCAATTGAAAGTTAAATATAAAAACAGAAAAAAAGGAAGATCACAAAATAATGGTGAAGATACTTTAATTTAATAATTCAAACAAAAACATTTCATTATTCCTTTTTAATTCTCGTCTTTTCTTTGTTAATGGTTTTATCATTATTCTTTTCTATCACTAAGCTTTTATCATTGTTCATATGGCTTTAAAAGAAAGATAGTTTAGAGGCTATATTTAAAAATATATTCAACCTGCACTAAATCCAGCTTAACCTGAGTTGGAAATGTGACTATTTTATCTTATTCCTATTTAAAATTATATATAAGCACCCCCTCTCTCTCTCTCTCTCTCTCTCCATCAGTAGAAAGACCCTTCCTTTTGGTAGATTAACTGTAGGTCAATTGGAGGGTGTTGGGTGGATATTCAGCCAGTTTGGTTTGATCCTGACTGAAGGAAGACTTGTTGTTTGTGGAGCCATCCTGATGAGCCTTGTATGTTGAGCTGTTTATTAAAATGCATTTTTTTTTGTATCTTTGAAATTTTCTTTTTTAAAAATAATTCATTTGTTGTTATAACATCGAAAATACCTTGTCCCTAACAAGACCTAAGGGACAAAATAATAATAATAATAATAATAAATGTGTCTTGAAGAAGGAATTACATCCAAAACACGTTGGCACTAATATACAGTCTTGTTTTTTGTTTTTCTAATAATTATCTATCACATCATCGGAATTTATTTTCCTATTTTTCTATCATCAACATACATTTATAAATACATTTATCTATATGTATATGTGCATTTATGTATATATATATATATATATATATTAAGTTTAATATATTCAGGCAAATTATTGTTATTCTGACATTTATCATTAAATTTTTGGGAAGAGGACTAGCAGATTATATTAAGACGTTTGACCTCACAACTAAATTTCAAATTAGAAAACAAGAAAAAAATAAATTAAAAATATTAAAAAGAAAAACTAAACTATTTTAAAGAAACGTGTCTGAATGTGTATGTACACACACACACACACACACACACACACACACACACACACACACACAGATATGGTCACCTATGTTAGAGAAACCAGTTCCCATCAGGTTATCTAAGTTAGGCAACGTTGATCCCTTTTAATACTAAGGTTGGTAACCAGGTACAATATCTTGCACTGAGACATGAAAAACTACCGGGCATGGTTAAACCTTTGGGTAGATACATTGTTAAGATAGGCATTTAGGACAAGGAAAAGTCTGAAGTAAAACCTGAGATCTGTTGTTAATCTGTAGTAATCAGTTGCACTGACTGTATGTTATCAGTGGTTCCAAGATGTGTGGCTGGTGCATCACAAGCCCTCACCATTATAAACAAATTTCTGTAAGGTAGTCTGATGGCCTTAATTGGTTTGATGTGTCTCATATGCCATCACACACACACACACACACATATGCCATCACACACTCACACACATGTAATAGCAAAAAAATATTTATAAATCTAAGCACCATAAATTATAGAGATTTCCTTGTTTATATCCCTACTGACCTGTTAACTGTAAATGTCTGTTGTGTTTCGATTACAGGCAAAGGGAAGCAATTAAATCTGTCAGCAAGGAGGATGTTGTTTCATTAAGAAGCAAAGATTAGATAATAAACAAGAGAGCTTCTGTGTGTATGCTTCTTGGTATGTATATGTATGTATGCGTGGGTGGTTGTTTGCATATGTTAACAGAAGCTGCTGGAGTTCCAGATATTTCCTAGGAGATAAGTAAAACTAATATGACTCTAATGAGACCACAAACAACAGTATACAGAAGGAGGTACACAAAACCCTTTAATAGTACCATCTGGTGCTTATCTCTCATAACCTAGAACCAACATGCAGTTTTGATTTGACATTTGGAACATAAAGTGCTAAGCAGTGGACAAAACTAAATACTAAACAAATAATTTCCAAATATTTTTTGGGAAAAGCAGAATTAAGTCTGTGTGTGGTTATTTTATAAAAAGGTAATTAACATGTCCAATTTAAAAATACTTACCATATATTTGGGTGAATATGATAACAGTTAAACCTTTAAATAATACATCTAAACTACAAGTCTGCAAATTAGCTAATAATTCCTGAATTGGGGAAGAAACAAAAATAAAAATATTTTGTAGGTTGATACTACGACTAACACTCAAACACAGTTTTCTCATAACAGCAGTATGTTCAGTATTATTTCAGACCTAAAATGGCTGAATTTTGATTCATAAGCAATGGGATATGCTCCTGGTTTATAATTGAAATAATTTCAGATTTCCCATCCTTTCATCAAGATTGATTTATAAGAATTTGTTTTATTTCTTTTCCTTGGTGATATTATCAGAGATTTCACTTTTACTGTATAATGAGTTTGGATTGTTTTATCTATAGGCATCTGTGCATCGACATGTATATTTTTGCATTATCATGAGCATTTATGCATGAACATGAACGCTATGAACATGATCTAAGTTCTTAAAAATTAACTATATCAAATCATGATGACTATTGCAAATAATTGATATCACATTATACAAATATTTTACTTATGCTTATTGGATGCGATGAATTTTCAAAATTAAAAAACATTTTTTGTTGAGAAATTTTTTTTATCATTTAAAAAGAAAAAAAACTAAAAATGTCTAATCAGGTCATAAAAATTTAACAATATGTCACAAGTTTTAGGGTAATAATGAAAATAAATTATCTTAATAAATTAATTAGTAAAGTATGAGGGTCATTCCATAATTATTACCACCTATTTTCTAAGTTATTTATCAAAAGTTGAAGGGCTTTGAAGACATTTTTGGTAATGAGTAACCTTTTTGGGCACCAGAATCTATTTTTCTACATAGTTTCATTCTCATTGTATTTTTGCAAGCAATAAATACAGGTCAGTTTTCACGTCTGGGGTGTGTTTGACATATACATCTCTGTTGCCATTCTGACATCAATGAACTTGTCTCCTAACTGAGTGTCAAGATAAAGTTAGATTTGTAATCAAAGATGTGAGCGTTTTTTTGAGAACTTTAAGTATAATTAAAAAAAAACAACTTTTTTTTATTTTGATCTTTATTATATTTATTATATTTTATTATATACATTAGCCAGGATCTGCTAACAAAGCAGTCAGCAGTTGGGACCTGCAGTAATAGGTCATAGCATAAACTGTCCTTACAGTTGAGTGGTGGATCCACTTAAATGTCATACTATGTATTTACTTGAATATACTTATTGTTGCGCTGTTCAAACATCTTCTTGTGTTTATTCTGACTCAACATTTTTAGTACATAGGATTAGTAAAAACAAAATTTAAGTTAGTGTAGCCCTTCACCTAGATGAGCCACTCTCCCAGTTCACCCAAGCTTTTTGGAGTCAGTGTTATCCTTACACTGCCCCAAGATAATAAGTTCATCTGCCTGAAGCAATTGAAAGTAAAGTAATTATAATGATTATGACTAGGATTTTAACTAGTATAATATGATTCCAGAGTCCAACCTTTTACTACTCCTACACCTTTATTGGTTTTACTGCTTCACTTAGTCAAATAAGTATATGAAACTATATATCTATTCTAAGTTATTCATACTATTGAAAATTCTAATTTAATATTTAAAAGCTGTTGAACAAATAGAAAATATGAAAATTAATAAAGATGTTTTTTTCAATCAGATTCAATATTAATCTATTCAGAGTTTGTTAACTTGTTAGTATTCCTTTTTTCAATAGGCACATCTAGTGCTTAGTTTTGTCCAAGTAATTATAAAACAGGATATTTTTTATAAGAAATGTATAGCAACTTTCAGAATATGAAATCATATATGCAGCATATAACTTGTGAAAAAAATAAAAATATCTTGGTTTGCAATATATCATAAAAATGATCACAGTAAGATATTTTGTTGATAGGAAAAAATATTTCTTATAAAAAATCAGATAAAGTAATATTTTCACTAATGTGGTTTGATAGAATTTGTAATAGGAGAATAGAATTGTTTGGTCTTATTCTTTTATTAGGTTGCTGCATAAGTTCCTGCTAATTTTTATTTTTAGATTTGTCAACTTCTTTGAGACTCAATTTTGGACTTCTGGTGAAACAAAATAAATAAAACTGGTGAAATAATGGGGAAAAGTAATGAAAAATAAAAAGCATACTTAATCGATTGACTTATTATTATCTTTGGTTTCTTTGAAAGCAAATATCCCAAAACAGTGAAAACTTATGTACAAATTGATAGTTATAATGGTGACTTGGGAATTGCTAGAATAATTTTATAGTAATATTTTCAATTGGAATATCAAAGATTATTGTTGAAATCGTTTACTTATTTGAAGCTTTTGTTAATAATAAAAATAAAATTTAAGATTGATAATAAAACAGAAATAGAGATAAAAAGAACATTTTTAATAAAAGACACACAAATAGTTTTGTTGGCTAAAAATAATACTTTGATATATAATTTTTATGATAATGTGCTGTCTTTAACTTATATTTTTTTTTTACTTTTCTCAGCTTCACTTTTTCAGTTTTCTTTCAAGATTAAAATCAATCTGTTACAACCATTTTAAAATCATAGAGATATCAATAACTTATTAAATGAATTATAAAGCTATTTACTTTATGGAAATTTAAATGTTAAAACTTCCAAGAAAAATACCTACCATACCAATTAAATTCATCTTTTCATTTTAAAATTGATTCCCGAGTACTTTTCATATAACTTTTTCTTAGCATTAATATCATACAGTTTGTAAAATAAACTACTAACATTTCAAAATCAGGAATTTTAGAAAAGAATTTTAAAATCTTTGATGCCATTTTTCTAGAGAATTTAAAACTAAAAAAAAAATGGAAATTCATATTTTAAACAAATATAAATGAATTCCATTTTGCTATGAATGCATTTCCTAACTAAAAGAAAAAAAAATAACCCCAAGATAAACAAAACACAGCACAATGCAAAAATCCTCTGTTTTTATGTTAAGATGGATGATAAAATTTCAAATATTTCAAAATAAAATCTAGAGTTCAAAGAGGCTTTACAATTGGCAATTTGATCCAAGTTCCAATAAAAAACGAAAAAAAAATTCTAGATCAATAGATACAACAATCGTCTTAGCTGGTAAAGATTTGTTGTTTCCACATCTAAAGCCTGTAGGGATATAACATAGAGAAAAATCTGATAACTGAAATGCTAGAAGCACTTAGAGCACTAACAGAATATGAGATATTACATTGATATTACTTTGTTGAATAAAACTGCTTAACTTTGGCAGAAGCAATAGTAAAGTTAATTTGTTCTATTTTATTGACATACATAGAAAAAATTGATCTGAATCTGAAGAAAAAAAAAAGACATTTTTTATATGCTGTCATATGCTTTTAAAATTCAAGTGATTCGTTTGACATGCTTTATTTCATTTCAGTAAAAGAAAGCAAGTTCATTGAAGCAACAAAAATCCTTATTTTAAAATCTACATTATCTTTTCCATCTAATTTTGCCATTAGAGATATTTTTAAAATCATTTTGACTGCTGATATTTTCCATTTAACGCACTTTTTATATATATATATACATATACATATAAAAAAAAGGTTGATTATCAAGCAGAGAGAGAAAATATATGTAAGAAAAAGACGTTGTAATTCCAATTCCTGAGATCCTGGGGAGTGGTCTTGGTGCGTGGCTGAAGAAACAAGGGGCTGACCAATGTCAACCCCCTGTAACGTAGTTCGTGGGCAAAGAGGAGAAGAAGGACCTCATCCCACGTAATCCGAAAAGTGGCCCCTAACGTTACACACATTCTATTAAACTATTTAAATTACTAATTATTTGCTTTCTTAATAACAAGCTGTGTAGAATTTAAAAAAGGTAAACTTCGAAAAAATTCAAAGTTGAATCTGCTTTTGAGATTTAATTGCTATTTGGATTTTGATATAGGCAATCCTATTATTATATTTAATTTTCACTTTTGTTTCTCAATCTACCCCAATTATTTTTTTTTATCTGAAATCAATATGTGTGACCAATGTTTGTGCTCTTTGATTTGTAATAATATTTTATGGATTCTGAAATCAACTTAAGAAAATGACTTACTTCCATTTTGTTTCAATTATCAATATCTAAATAATAAGATCCTAAACATTAAAATATCAATATTCAAAAGGAAATATTCTTAATGGAATAATATTATAATAATCTTTAAATACAATAATATGGAATATGGTTTATTCTTCAGTTTATAATATAATGCATTGTATACCAAGGCAATTATTAAATGGCTTTGGTTAAACAGAATAATTCAGATCATAGTTAGATCAAATCAAGTTCCAATTAAATAGTGATGTTAGGGATTTTGTTTTATTATAGATCAGAACTGCATCCTTTACTTCTGATAGGATCCTTTACTCTTCTTTGTACTCAAGACTTTTACAATTGAAATAGCATACCAGGCAAATTTTGATTCTGTTCAGGCAAGAGAGAAAGCACTTTATCTCATAATTTGTTCTGGGGTTTAGAGAGACAGGTTTATACCTAAAGATCATCTAGATATTATTGTTTATCTCAGATTGCCAATAGGGAAACCAACACAATTTTGCTCTAAACCACATTTGTGTTTTGGAGGCTCTAATATTGATAAACATGAAAAACATTTTCTAATCTTATGAGGATTGCTGTAAGTTTTCCATCTCAAACTTAGATTTAATTATCAAATTGTAGACATAAGTTTACAACCATAATTTGTTTCACAGATTTGCATACAATACAACTATTGGTCTTCAACACTTTTTTAATTTCTTACTAGTTCCACATTATAAAACATTTTTTGTTGAAGCTTTACTTTTTACTCTTTTACTCTGTCCAATGTTTCACTAGTATGATATGGAACTAATCCATAGCTTGATTTTTCTCTAGTAATAGTTACTGTGATGCAACTCTGTTCCTTTCAATTATCAATCAATAAAACAACCTAAGTCTTATGAAATTTCTTTGGTATTGTGTCTTTGATCTTGCCATTTTTCTTTCATAAAGATTCATTATTCAAGCCCATATGGATAGTATAATTATCATTAAGATCAAAGAAAGCTAAATTTTTATCATGCAAGCAATAAATTGAACAGTTTGCTTAGAATTTTCATCAGTATATCATTGAGGGTCACCCTTACAAAGAACTTGGGTTTGTTTTTTTGCAAAAAAGTTTAGATAAACAACAAAATGTGAATGTACACTATCATCACATAATCAAGGAAGATTTCTCAGTTTTTTTCATGATGGCACTTTTAGTAATCAATGCATCAAAAAAAATTCTGCTGAATCAATCAATAACAAACAATAGCAGAAGACAGCTGTAAAGAGTTGGAAAATAAGGAACAATACTTATTTAAAAATTCATACATAGATTGAAGCGGATTTTGTTACATGAATATATGAAATATAGCCAATGTATTCTTCTAGGTACACAAAGGACAGTCAGTAGATGTTTCAATGTACAAAAGCACTTGGTTGTTATTCTTTCTTTAACTTTGTAACAAAATATAGATCATACTTGGTTTCATTGTATGAAATCCATACTTTTTATCTTGTAAAGATAGATGCATATATTCTACTCTGAAAACTTATTTAACTAGATATTAGATATAAAAGAATAGAATAAAGTCAGTTTGTACTCATTTAGTGAACAAAAACTTGGATTTGACATTGTACAGAAATTATATCTTGAAAAAAATTACTTCAAACATTATGTATTGAAAAAGATTTTAAAATATAATATGTTAGCCTAAACGATATGTCAAGCTATTCTACATAAAGGGAGAATGTATCATAGTTTAAAAAAACAGCAGTTAATGGCATAACTATAGGACAAGCAAATAATACTAAAAAAAATACATATCATGTCATAAATTGGCAACATCCCAGTTTCACCGAGAATTCTTTTTTCCCCATAAACTCACTTTTTTTTCACTGATGCTGCCATGAAGCAAGATTTTTTTAGAATCCATCCAATAGAATAAGCTATTTGGATAGTCAAATGAATTTTTCTAAAGTTGTAAAAATTTAAAACAACTAGTTAAGCTTATCTAAATTATATCGGCTGGATTTTTTTTTTCTTTCACTTTTTATTGTTTTTGCCATGAAGATGAATTACAGCAGCACCTGTTTGACTGCAGTTCAACCAGGTATGTATGCATTATTCAGGATAGTTTGTGTCGAGGAATTACTTCTAATGGGGCTGAGAGGATTCAGGATCAACTGTGAAAAAAATGTCATGGCACAAAGAACCAGCTCTTATGCAGTCCCCACGGGCCAGCTATAATCTCATGAAAATGCCTAAGACAATGATGGGTTATTAGTCAAAATCTGGTACAACTTTGTGCTCAGCTAAAAAAAAATCAAAGACAGAAATTTACATTCATTTGGACTTAGGCTTAGGTGATTAATTCATTAAATTAAAGGAGAATTTACTGTTTTTGTCAATGATTTTTCATTGCAGTTTTTCTTTAATTGTCTGATCTATACTGCGTTATATAGGCAATCCTAGTCTATGCTGCTAATCTTGTATAAAGCAAAGCATTTGAAAAATTCACTATTATAAGCTCATCTTCAATATAATAATGATTACAACCAAAAGTAAGTGTACAGAAGCATCCAAAAGTTAAAGAACTGTCGATCATTTTTTTTCAGTGGCTTCTAACTTTTTCATTGAAAAAAAAGAATAAATTGTAATTTTTCCCATGATAGTTAAATAAAAAAGTTTTTTAAAACTTTGTGTACATATTAGTTTTTTTACATATGAATTAACTTAATTAAATGACAGGCATCCGGTAGTTAAAAGTTAAACACTAAGGAATGTCTAGAAATGATACTAATCCTTATCTTCTGGACACTACTGTATATGGTTTTTATGTTAGATTTAATACAAAAATTAGGTAACAAAGTATCTACTTTAGGCATCTACCAAACTCAAAGTGTTGTTTTTCTCAGCAAAACCTTATCATAAATAGTGAGAATGAGTTTTGTATTTGTTTCAATATAAAGTTAACATTCAAATAAATATCAGAAACAAAGTTTTATGAAAAATAAATTATTATCTTTCTGAAAGTAAGCAACTAGTAAATAAATTATCTAAAAAGAAGTTTAGTCTATTGATCTTTTCTATTTTCTATTTGTTGCTTTTGCAATGCTTTCATCTATCCTTTGATCTTTGGCAGGTGTACAATTCATGAAGAAAGATTTCTGCAACTTCTCATTTAATGTCCAGAAATATAGAAAAACAAAGTGATGAGAGTTAGTAGTGTATACATAGAATGAAAATTCTTCCAAATTGAAAAATTGGGAAAAAGTTGATATTACTACCGTAAAAAGCTGTAAGATATCAGTTGAGAAAAAAAATAAGATTCAAAATCATATGTTTTCAAAATCTCTAAAAATAAGCTGAATTACTTCTATGAAGAATGAAAATAGACATGGAATATATTAAATTAACTTAAACTATAAAATACCATTTTGGTTGTATTTATAAAAGAAAATGTAGTTTTTCTCAAATAAAGATTTTATTTTTTGTGGAAAAAATAATAGTATTTTATGTACGCTCACAACTTTGATTAAGTTGATTGAATTAAAATTTCTAATTCATATTATCAAGAATTATTTATTCCATAGATATGTATTTTATGTACGCTCACAACTTTGATTAAGTTGATTGAATTAAAATTTCTAATTCATATTGTCAAGAATTATTTATTCCATAGATATGTATTTTATGTACGCTCACAACTTTGATTAAGTCGATTGAATTAAAATTTCCATGTTTCCAAGGTATTTATTTAATCCTCTTCGTCCCTGGTGGGACATAAGGCTTCAATAAACTGCCTTTATCTGGTCCTGTCTTGAACAACATTCCAAGCCTCACCCAGGTTAGATTCATCTCATTCAGTTCAGCTAATCACCATTTGCCGGCATGTGTTTTTGGGCTGTCCTACCAGTATTGTTAGTGGTGAGCCATCTACGTGGTTCATCATGAAGGTAGTGACATTTAAAATTAGTTATCAGATTAATATTGAAAGATCATTGTAAGGAAAGTAACCATTTTAAAAGTAAATTTAATTACTTAAAAGTTTTACAAATTCAATTTTGCTTTTAGCTGGAAAAATAGCTACTAAGGGGTGAAACTTGAAAAATTGAATCATTGCAGGCCTGTTGTGTCAGCAGTGTAGGGGCTATGTTGGTCATTTAGGTGTCAATATAAAGGCTGTTAACTAAAATAATTTACATCTCTCGAAAAATTACAACAGATTTTTTAGAAAAATGAGGTGAAAAGGAGCATCAAAACAACCCTTGGGCAAGGCCAGCGATATTTCTTATTTCTCTGATTGTTGTTCCTTTTTTGGTCATTATAAGTTAAATATTGAAATTCAAAGGTTGTTGAGATCAATCCCTGGTTTGGATTGGATTTGAATACTAGTTTCTATAACAAATTGCAGGAAATGTGAGGGGTGTTATAAAAGACTTGAAAGAGATTGGTAGCAGAAAAATGACAGTCAAATCCTAAAGAGTGAATGAGGCTGAATTTAGAATTCTATGAAGGTTTATGCTTCAAAAATAGATTTCAAAATTTATGAAAATGATAACTTAGAAGATAACTGTCAAACATGTAAATAGTGTAAATATTGATTTTTCATAATTTTCAATTTCAACTGCTGCATAAAGAATTGTATATATATTGTATTTTTTTATTATAAAAATGGAGTCAACTATTTTAATATATGATTCACATTCACTTTTATTTTTAAGTGAGCTAATGCCGTTTTTAACTGACGCATGAATAAAAATAATAAGTTTATTTATGTAGATGCTTGCAAAGTATATCTCATTCATTCAGCAATTGTAAATAGATCATGCTTACGATTGTTAAGATAATATATATTGAATGTCAGATTAGGTTTGTTATATATTTCACGTGCAAAAGCCTAAGGCACCTTGGCTTCCTGATCAGAATGAAAAGAGAAACCACATATCCTCTAAATAGACTCAAGAATATCCATTTGGATTTTTCAGAGCCACCTGCCAAAGGAGAGATCAGGTGGATTGAACAAAGCTAAGTATTTCCATAGGTCATTTAGTTTTACAAATAAATTTCTTGTTAAAATAATGATGGAAGAAAATATCAAATTCAAATAACATTGAAAAATAACATTTTTTTCCCTGAAAGGATCTTTTCTTAAAATGGCTTTTGTACTTTCAACCTTATAGCAGATGTTCTTTTTATTGTAATAGATATGGCTATCAGATAAGGCGGGACTTATATAAGTTAGGTTGCGGATTTGATAATTAAACAAATAAAATCTTCTACTTTAACTTTGATTTTTATGCTAAATAATTATTCATAAAATAAGATACAGCTATAAAAGAGACATTTTGATTAATAAATTGAAGAATAAACTGGAAAAAATAGAACAATGATCACATTTTTTACCTTAAACATTCATTGGGCTTTTTTTCATCTATTGGACCAAAAAATAAATGCAATAAACCAATTGGAATATGAACCCTTATTTTTTATTTCTAATTTTAACTTCAAACTAGAAGTATTGCTCAGCTTTGCTCAACGCTGGAGACTTGCCGATATTTTTTTTCAAAAATGCTTAGTGTTTGAAAATAAATTATTTTTTCTTAATTTTCAAAAACTCTTTGATATTTATTTACTTGTTTATTTTTAATTCAAAAACGGTTCTATGTATCTTCTCAGTGTTTGAAAAAAAAATTTTTTTAAGCAAGAATCACCACTTCTAAAATGCCGTAATGATTTATACGGTCAAGTTGCATTGGAAACACTGGTTCCAGTCAGATCACCAAAGTAAAGAAACATCAAGCCTGGTTACTAGTTAGATGGGTAACTATTTAAGAAAAGCAGGGTTCACAGTTCAATTCCATATTTTCTTCTGGAAATATAGCTCCTACTTAATCTAGCCACGCATATGCGCATAAATTCAAGACCTGATGTAGAACCCATTCAAATGCGATTAGAGTTTTAATAGTATATTAGATAAACCATGGATTTCATAACAGACTAAAGATAACACCTTTTATTGCTTATCTGGTTTCAGAAAAAATAAAATATCTCAATCATTTGTGGATTTTTATTTTGAGAAAAGTAAAAGAAAATTTATATTAAAATTTGGTCAATTATTCAAAGACTAATTTGATCAGATAATTACATATTTGTTTTGGCTTTTAGTAAATATTTAAATGAGTAAAAGGTTAAGCAACACTAAGATGAAAAACTTGAAAATAACCAGAGGGTTTCTTCAGTTAAATATTATTATTGCGAGATTCTTATAACAGCAATTTATTTAGAAGAATGTGCCAAATGCTACTGCATTGGATATTGACAAAGCAATGGATTATGGCATATTTGCAGAGAATTTGTGGAGGCTTTGAGAGATCTCATTAATATTCTGATAGTGTGTGCACACACCTTTTGGCCTGGATGAATAATGCACATTGTTGTAATGTATCCAGTTATATGTTGTATGACATTCACTCTCATTCACAGATATTACTTCTCTCTTGATTTCTCTGGTAGAAACTAAACATTTTTATATAAGGAATACAAATCAAAAATCAAAAATATAAGAAATTAACTTATTAAATATGAAATTTGATCCTGCTGTTAGTAATTTTTGATTGTCTCAGGTTAAGCATGGATCTACTTTCTTTGACATGGCATCAGATGCCATAGCAAATCACTTGAATCCAGTATAAACATACATTATTAATAAATAAATAAATTTAAAGAAAATTAGCTTGATTATAGATTTTTGTAATTTTATAAGAAGGATAAGCATTCTATATGTATTAAATATGAAATCATTTTCCCGATGTAATAGAGTTAATACGTATAAGCCAAAAGGATAAGGTGCCTGACTGGTACCGTGTTGGTGAGGGTTTTGATCTTGGCTAAAGGCGATCCTGAGATTTACGTAGCTGTACTGATGAGGAATGAACTCCGAAACAACAAGCTTGTCTACAGATTGCAAAATATATTCTATT
>JAUZSX010285782.1:0-14769 GCA_034780655.1 Idiosepius hallami
TCTCTCTCTCTCTCTCTCTCTCTCTCTCTCTCTCTCTCTCTCTCTCTCTCTCTCTCTCTCTGTGTGTGTGTGTGTGTTGAAATTGTTTTCGTTTCTTTAACAAACTGAAAGACAAGACAGAAAGACAGACAGACGAGTTTGCAATGCAATCAAGTAGGATAAATGTCAACACTGTTTCTCTCTCTCTCTCTCCCCCTCTCTCTCTCTCTCTCTCTCTCTCTCTCTCTCTCTCTCTCTCTCTCTCTCTCTCTCTCTCTCTCTTGGTGAAGTGGAAGATCACATTTATAGTGATTGGAAGAGTTCATTCTGAGGTGTGTTTCTCCCACAACAAAAAACTTTTCAATGTCTCGTGGTATCAACTTTTGCACATTGCAAAAGTTGTGGACCCAACTAAGAAGTGAAGCTCCAATAACGGCATGAGGGACGGCACACACACCCTCCAGAAATCTCCGGTTCTGCAGGGCAAGTATGCACAAGCGACAATCAACCAAGGTCTTGTCGCCAGGTGGAGAATAACAAGTACAACCAACTAGCATAACCACTAGAGCGAACATCGGCCACATTGGCCCCGTGACGACCATACGGCTACAATTAAAGAAAAGTTAAGGGTATGTTCATTAACAATAGACTTTTTATGTAAAAAAAAAAACATTTGTGAGATCGCGTATCATTAAATTTACAAACAGATACTTAAATATAATATTTACTTAGTAAGCACCAACCCAAGTTTGGCACAAGGTCATTTTTACGTGCTCTTACCCGGGCTTTTTACATTCGGTGTTACCTTTCGCCCATATGAGCTGCTCTCCCGAGTAAACGGGCCCCATCTACCCCAGGCAGCTAAAGGTGGATGTAATAGTTTTTGACTGGTATTTGAACTGGCGTAAAACGATTCCAAAGCCTGAGCTTTTACCAATGCTTGGCTGCCCAACAACGACCCTTATATGATTTGATGCAGAAAAGAGTTATGACGTAAAATGAAACAACCAACCCGAATATCATTTTATGCAAAAAGGGTTGATATGCCGTTAAATGAAACAGTTTCGATATTCTGTTGATAGACTTACCAAAGCGCAACATTGCAATCCTGGCTGACAATCAAAAAGTGGGGCGTGAGCAAACATCGGTTCCGGACAAGCCTTTTCGTCTGTCCCAGGCAAACATAAAATTGGACCCGGAATCGTCAATTCAGGATATTTAACGCCGCAGGTTTTTCCTATGAAGACAAAATAAAATTTCAATCAGAATAGAAAAATTAGCATGCTTTAAAATAGGCTGTCTTGTCACAGGGATGAGATGGCTGGGGGGGGGGAACTTGGTCAAAGCCTGGTGCAATAGACAGGGCAGTGCTTAGGGCCTCCGCAGACCCTGCAATTGCGGGGGTGGGAAATCATTCATTGTTATGATCAATTAGAAAATCATTATTAGACTTAAAATACACATCTATCTTTCTGCCTATCTCTCTCTGTATATATAGTGGTATATGTATGTGTATTTCGGCAGCAAGTCGTAGAAACATGTGTATATACATACATATACCAGGTCTTGTTGAACATCAGCGATGCGTTCAATCGAGCCCCTTTTGAAAGAATCCATTCTATTTTTCGGATGTTGTGTCTAACATCCGCCGTGCAGTCTTTTAGAAAACACGTAGGACTATACAGCGGATCTTAGACACAACATCCGAAAAATAGAATGGATTTTTTTAAATGGAATCGATTGAACAGATCGCTGATGTTCAATAAGACCTGGTATATCTTGTTGGAAAAATTGCCGAAATTTGCATATACGCCACCACACCACCAGTCAACACGCAGCAGCAGAGCACCACTCACCAGCACTTACTGTTGGAGAAATTGCCGAAATTTGCATATGCAAATTTCGCACTTGTTCTGTTGAGGACTATAAATTGTGACGACGTACATAATCTGTGCCAGTTACGAAAAAACCAGTTACAAAAAATATTTTGAAAGCTCACCGTAATTTAACTACGAAAAAAAATAATGGATATCTACTGCAGTTCAGAGCAACCTTTTTGGAAAGGCCGAATAAGGGCCGAATACGGTCGAACACGGGTCGAATAACAACGAATGTGACCATGACCAGCCAGCATTAAGGTAAAATATTGTTTTCCTCATTACACTATTAAGTGTTGGTACATTTTCGCCTACATCCAAAGCGACAAGTTGCTGGAACACACGCACACACAACTGGCCGATATCCAATTCAATTTCTACTGTTCACAATCAATTTCTACGAACTTCTACAAACTACAAAAAATTACTTTATAAACTGTACTGTTTTTTATTAATATTCTAAAGTGATTATTATAAAAATAAATAATTTAAACTAACATAGCTTGCTCTGAAGTTTATGATGTTGAGCAGATTTTCTGTCCTTCTTTGCTTTTAATGGCATTGATATTTGTGCCCTTAAATTCATTCAACCAACTATCTAATCAGTCATTAAGAGTTAAGGTTTTTTTTAAGGGTTATTCTTTAGAAAAAGATTACAATAGAACAAAATATTACCTGCTGAGTTTATACTAAATTCAACAAGTGTATCATTTACTATAGATATTTTGGTATCACTTCACATATTTTATGTAGAAGGCCCCTTTCCTTTATGATCTTTAGAAAGTTCTCTGAAATACAAAAATTGTAATATTTACCTGAATACATATCTTTGTGCTTGTAACGAGCGTATTCTGCTCGAGACAAAGGACGTTCAGATTTTGTATCAGAATCATCTGCAATGGAAAATTAATTTGCATAAATTTCAAAACTTTATTCAACAAATGCTGAAATATTTTATTCATGATTTTACAAGATTTTCTTTTCACAATTTTTCAAAGAAATCTTTGACAGTTAGAAATATCAAAAGTTATCCTTTCACACATAAGCAATTAATTAGAACTAAATTAACAAATAAAGAAAATGCAAGAATTGAATAAGAATATTCCTAACTACAAATGTCTTTATATGGAACACAGTGCAAAATACACTGACCCAAACTTTCATTGCTTTGACAATTTCATAATCAACTTTGATATCATGTAGACTTATCTCTCCTCTTCAATAAGAATGATATTTCAGAAATAACTTCAACTTTGAATATGTATTAAAAACTAAATGTAAAATAAATTACAAAAGAATTATTATAAAAAAGTAACAAGTTTTGGTTATTTTTATTAACTCTAAAATTAGCAGGATATTTATTTTCAAATAAACATTTAAAAAAATATAATTTAATAATAAAACAATACATTGACTAAAAAATAGGATAGCATTTCTTGGTTTAAAACTAAATTCAATGCCTTAACTAATAATCTGGTTTGCTATTTTGTTTTTACAGCATATTAACCTTTTTTGATGATTCCCAACAACAATAATTCATTATATAAAAATTTTGTAACACATAGTTTGAAATAGATAACTCGTATTATTTGATTCATTACTAGAGGGAATAAGGAATTCATACCTTTCCCAAGGATATTAGCTTGAGGATGTAACTAAAAGACCTATTGGGATTTGAGCTTGTGTATTACGATTCCAAAGTCAAAGTATTTACCCAATGCACTATGCGCTTCCCAAATTCTAAAATAACAAATCATTTGGATAAAGAGAGCTTATTTCATTATTTATTTATTTAAAAAAGTATCACAAGTAATAAATAAGACTGTCTCAGTCTAAAATTATTTGGCCAAGTTGACAAAACAAGTTGGTTTTTAAGAATCAATGAAAATATTCATAAAAAGTTTATAGATAAGTACTTCAAGTGTATAATTAATCACAATCATTTAAAAATGTTAAGACATTGAACTTGAGGTAACAATGTTTTTCATTTTTCTGACAAATGGTTCTCTAATGACATTTTTTTAATTTTGATAACAAAGTGCAAGAGTTGTTCTTCAATAAGACAGTTCAAATAGCATATATCCTAATATAATTTGTTGACAAATAAAGCAATGTCTATTTGTTAAGGTTGAAGAATGTAACCCTGAGATACCTATTAAATAAATACCATTTTATTGCTGATTTACATGTTCAAGTTAAAGACCTGTGAATCATAAGTTGTATGGAAAGAAATAAGACATTTTAATCAATAACCTTGTGAAATCATTGATTGATTGGTTTTACAACATATCAACACTGTATAGCTTATTTAAGCTGAAATTAAACATAGTAGTTTGATGAAATGAAATGTTGTCAATATCAATAGATAAATGCAATGGTGGTCTCCTCTGACACAAATAAAATATTAAAAGTGAATAATCAGAGTAAGGTCTTGTTTAGCCACCCCCCTCCAACTACCTGCTAGAAAAAACATTATTTAACAAATTCTCAGAAAAAAAAATACTTGTACATGATCAAAATTTTCTCCTGTACCCTGAAAATTAACTAAAGTCTTATTTCTAAAAATTGAAAATAAACTTACAGTTTGATCTAAACATGTTATAATCAAGATCTATTCTTCCCAAAAGGATTTAGAAATGGAGTAAAAATAATTTATTGGAAACTATTTTTACAATTTCAACTTAAAATTCAATAGATTTGAATAACATTACAAATTCTAAATATTTTTAAATTAAAAAAAATCAACATCAGAGTGTTGTCTGATATTTTGAGTTTGTTTTTGTTTCCACAAAGTACAATATTCAAATTATTATTCCAATATTACAAATAGTTTAAAAGAAAATTTACTAACAACAATAAAAAAAAAATAAAAACAATTGTTTTATGTTTCAGTTTTGAATCCCATCTAAAATAGTTTTGTCATTGTCCAACATTTTCTGTTTTAATAATGACCTTTAGATTTCTTTATTTACATTTCAATCTGTTCATCGTTTGCCAAAAATGAGATGATCTGGGTCAAATAGTTACCCACATAAAAAGACACAACAGAAAACTACTACCACAGATTATGGTTGTATTTTCACTTCATTTTGACTAAGTTTTGAGAAAAAACTGTTTA
Organism: Idiosepius hallami; assembly: GCA_034780655.1. Classification (NCBI taxonomy): domain Eukaryota; kingdom Metazoa; phylum Mollusca; class Cephalopoda; family Idiosepiidae; genus Idiosepius; species Idiosepius hallami. The sequence continues at coordinate 4,975 of JAUZSX010285782.1, forward strand.
CACTATTTACATGAGCAATTCTTCTATTAAAAGTAATCTTGCGATATAAGATATATCGAATTGAATATAAAGGGTAAAAGGTAAAATCAGTCAAGATATAATTATACATTTTTAGAGATCATTTTTTTTCCTTTGAAATTATTATAATTGCTTTCAATGAAAATAGAAATAAAATTACAATTAAAATAAATTCATAAAAATTGTTTAATTTGTATATGATATATTGAATATTTTGTTTCTTTTTCAATCCGTCTCATTCAATACAATTTTGCCTCATAAAAAAATGATAAAATTGATATAAGAACTACCAGTTTTGATAACAACTGAGGTTAAAATTCTAAATATCCACTCTTATTGTTAAAGCAGTTTTAAAGGAAGAAAAATGATTATTTATTTAGCAATAAATGTAAAATATCAAATATAAAATGAACTTTAAATCTGCTGAAATAAAAATAAAATTTAAAACCAAGACTATCAATCAAATAAGAGTCACACAACTAATTACAAAAGTTACAAAAGATGTTATTCAACCAAGTTACTGGCAAATTCATCATGTGTGCATACATAGTGTCAGGTTTAAAATGTCTAGGGACATCTGGTTAGTGACTTACAAAACAATGAGAGAGGAAAAAAAAAAAAAGAAAGTGAATGTGAAGACAACATGCAAAACAGCCAATCAATCAGTTTCAGGTCTTTTTACTACTTTTAAGTAAAACAGGAATCTAAAATCTAATGAGAAGAAAATTTATGTCAGTGCTAAATAAGCCATGAAAGAATACTTAAAAAAAAAAAGGTGAATAAAATAAAGAAAACAATAAAAATATTTCTTTTTAATGTAAATAAATCTGAGAATAAAAATTCTTGTTCTTTATACCAAAATCAGGCTAAACAATAAATAAGAAATTAGCAAATTATTAAAAGTTTTAACTTAATTTATCAAATACGTTCTTTTAGGGTATATTATATAAATAAAACATAAATAATTCTGTAAGATGTTTATAATTTCCATAAAATGGTGTAGCTTAGAAATAATTTGGTCTTTTTTTACATTAAAGTTGGACAACATCAAGTAATAAGGAATTTTTTACACCAAATCAAAGTTTCAATTTTTATGCAACTGTAAGCTGTTTATTCAATATCCAAAGGTAGATTCACTCCACTCTATTAACTGAGGCCAAGTATAAATTGATTAGCTATTACTAATTTATTTGGCTTGTATCAGTCCTGAATAGAGGCAAAATTATTTATTTAAACCAAATTTATGTAATTAAACCAAACCTAGATGTCATCTCATCAAAAACACGAAACGAATTGTCTAAATACAAAGATTATGACACACATACACACACACAAATAATGAATAAAAAAAAAAAAACGAGTAAGTCTTAGTGGTTTGCAACATGGCTTCTGGTAACACCTTTTGCATTCATTTTATGATTATTACCATTTGAAAAAGCATATAATTCCATTAACCCATCTATGCTAAAATAAGTATTATTCATTAAGATTTTCAATTGATAAGCATAGTAATGGCAATTAATTGGCAGTTCCCAATCAACAAAATAGTTTTGTTATAGTAAAGATCAGCATCTTCTATAACTTCTTTAACTATAAAACTTTAGTAATGTCCAGGTAAAATTAACACAGCTGAAGAGTAACACAACATCTGTTTCTGTTTCATTCTAAATTCCTCATTATAAGAACATTTGAAAAAAGTAATCATAATCTCCTAGAACCTATATACAGCATGTTATTATTTTAGAATCAGATGATTCTCATAACATTACCAATGATTCAACGACGTCATTAAGATATGAGTGACCAAAATAGATTGAACGCAGTTAAGAAAAAGAAAGGATTAAGAAAATATCAATATTTTAATCATACTCAAGATATAACAAGCAGGGGAGCTATGATAGATTAATTACAAAACCAAGTGACAACATCCAACTCACTAAATCATTAAAAAAATAAACAGGACAAAAACTATGTTTAGAATTGAACAAAAGTTTTTGATTTTTAGATACCTATTAAAAACTTATAATCTAAGATGCATTTTAGACATAAATTAATAGCATATAATGCACTACTATTTCAAAAGGAAATTCTTGAAAAGTTACTATCTCAAACATGAAGTTAAAGTCACTAGCCAGCTTATTTTCTACAAAACACTGACAATAACTGGCTATTGGTACTTCTACTAAACTCATGGCTATATCAGTTTTACTTATTTAGTATAAGTTAATTAATATAATTGTTATTATTACTAGTAGTATAAATCTAGTATTAGATTAATTTACTTCAGTTTTTGTGTTTTTTAAATACCAATAAACTTAAAACTCTTTCTGCTATTCGAGTTTTTAAATTTTAATTTTAAAACTAGTTTTCTTTTAATTATAAATGCATTTTAAAAAAGGACTTTTCCTTGCTTTTAGGAAAAATGAATCTTTAACATGCTATCAAATACATTTAGACAATAAGTGCACATGTAAAATAATTAAAAAGAAGAACTGTGCACTAGGGATAGACTAAAGAAACATACCTCTTCTACTATGTCGTGATGTTGGAGATGGTGTCAATGAAAGAGCTAAAAATAATGAATCAGATTCCCAAATAGAATTCTTAAGATTTCTTAATAATACACAAAACATTAATTTGATTAATGAAAAATTAATGAATTTATAGTAACTAATAGAATATCTTCATTGAACAGATAATTTTTTTTTGGTTTTGTTGCTTTCAGCTAATTTGACTTTCTAAATCTTTTTTTAAATAGAGATCAGGGGTAATTCACAAATCCTAATTGGATTTTACCATTGTTTTATGGAATTTTTTTTCACATGACTTTAATTGCAAATAGATTGTGTGAAAAAAGAAAATAATTTTGTGTATTTCAATTTAAATGGTTTTGAATTAAAAATAAAAAAAGGGAGTGATTATAAAAAGGATTAAAAGCAAAAGTAGGGATTTTTTTTGTTTGTTTTATATAAGTTATGGCTTTAGCCAAGTTCATTAAGAAGTCAAGCTATTTAGCAAGACTCTGAATGACATTTTAAAAATCAAAATCAACAGAAAATATTTAACTCTAAGTGGTTAGGAAAACAAATTATTAAGAGCATATTGAATATTAAAACTGAAACAGAACTATAATCAATGTTTTTTTTTTGGAAATGATTTCAATGATAATGACTGCTTTTTCAGTACTTCAGTTGAATATTATTTACAGAACTGTTAGAACGTCCTTAAATTTGATCATAATTATTATCATGAATTTATTAAGTTATTATATAGTACACAAACTATGGATTTAAATTTACTTGGGTATTTGTAATTATTCTAATGATAATTGCAATGAACCTATCAAGATCTGTTAAACAAGTCATTGCATTGTCACAAGTTTTTTAGTAGTAATGGAAATATTTCCCCCTCTTTCTTGTAATTTTATTAACTCTATTTAAATTTATATTTTTGTTTATTCCTTATGTGTAATCAGCTTTTAATAGGAATCAACTTTTTTCACAGCCTATTATTTCTTATTGTTACCTTTTTCTCAATGGTTTTGATAATCATAAATTCTTTAAGAAAAAAGCAAACTCTTCAATAGAAAAAAGCAACCTATTTAAAATGTATATCAAAAAAAACATTTTTAATCTACAATAAGACTAATGTGAATAATAAATCAATTAATAATGAAATAGTTACTTGGCTTAAAATATTTGTATTTTAAATTATGCGGGGTTTTTTTTCAATTTACTGAATGACTCTAGATTTAGATTATTTAAGAAGACCTGATCAACCTGAGAATGAAGACAGAAGAGAGAATTTAGAATAATAAATGATAGGATAAGATAAGACATGAATAACAAAACAAAAAAGTGATAAAGCAAGTGGGTTAGTTGTAAAGGTTAAAACTTGATCAATTTATGAAATTAATTAATCCAAACAGAATTCTATCATTAAAATTGGGTAAGATGTATTTTCTTTATTAAAAAATAACATTTGAATTAAATTAACACCTTTTTTTAGATGTTCTCAACAAAATACTTTATATAATTTTTATACTTATTTTGATAACATTAATTATTGAATTGATGAACTACTGGTTGTATATAAATATAAGGAAAAATAGAGGTTTATGTTGGATACCATATTTTGTAAATTCAATGGAAATAGTCAAACAGAATGTCTCTTCAATTAAAACTTAATAAAAGCAATTCAGTAATAATATAAAATTACTTCACAAATAAAAAAAATATCTTCTATAAAGTGTTGTTGTAAAGATAGAATATGCGAAACAAGACAAAACTTTCTTTTATGCAAATTTGTAACAATAAATATTACATAAGCAAAGGGGTGAGGAAAATTGAATGATTATGAAAGACAATAAGTTTCCATAGTTTTATAAAATACTTTGATGATTTATGAAATATGCAGGAGGAAAAAATTATATTATTTACCAAAACTATTTAAAAACAACCCATTTACTTATATATCAAATAAAAATACTTAGTTGCTGCTATTTAAAAAAATATTTTTCGGTAATACTAGTTTTCAATTAGTGACTTGAGAATGTATAAGTTTATCATTCCTAGCATTAAATATAAATAAATTAAATCGAAAATTTTTTATAAATTTAATAAATTAAAAACAAATAGAAAAAAATACCTTCAAATTTATCCATTTAACAAAAAAAATGCTTTCTTTTTGCAATAAATAGAATTTCAACCATATGGACAGTTTCACCATGTTTTTATAGATACTTAAACATAATCAATTGTGGTTTTATCAGCAGACTACCAATAAATTTACCTCAAAACCTGCCAATCAAGTTAGATAAATGAAAAAAAACACCCTCACCAATCCAACCATTAGTTTTTAAAGAGCTTTTTTTTTTTTTTATAATTTAAAAGGAAATTTACAAATACCACTAAAGAGAGAAGTTTCTCATACTAACAAGACAGACAGGTCTTAAAGCCTTATTTGATAGTCAAGTTTTTTTTATTAAGTAAAATACAAAGGGACAATCATTCAATGGAAAAGGCTACAGTACAGAGAGATAAAGAGAAAATATCTCTTCCAATCTCAGGAAATTTAAGAGGCAAGTAATTTTATTTTTTCTTACATTCAAATTCTATTCTCAAAACAATATAATTCAAAATTTTCCTTCAGCCTCAAAAATAGTTGTTTTTTTTTAAATTAGTAAAAATAAATAAGAAAGAATGATCCAACATAAGCAAACACAAGATGCAAATACAAGGCAAATATTAAAAAGTTTAGTTATCAAATAAATAAATATTTGCAAGAAATACTTCATAATATGTATTAGAAAATATTGATTATGAGAGACTTAATCATCTGAATTATTAATTCAAAAATAGCATTGATTGCCCTTATTAATAATTCATAATAAAAATTTAATATTAAAATTAATTTTAAGTCTTTTTTGTTTTATTATAAAATGAAGCTGTTTTTTTTGTTCAATAAGAATTTAGTTATTGCAATAAAGATCTATAGACAATTTCTTATTTTAGATGAATAAACACAATTATTATTTATAATTAAAAAAAATTTTTTTTCATATAAAAATATCAGAACACCTGATACAAAAAGAAAATAATCAGAATTATATCTGATTTCCCTCAAATTCATATAAACAAAGAAATGTTTGTTCCATTTTAAGTTTTTAAATGCGATCGCATTATTTTAAGAAATATTTCTAAACATATAAAATAAGACAACTAGAAAGATAGCAAAAAACAGATAAGAATTGCACAATAATGAATCCAAGTTTAAATTATCAATCCCTTTATATTTATTTTATATCCAAGATAATTTTTTTAAATGATGCAAAAATCATTTTAATCAATATTCATTTGTGCCAAAATCCAAAATAAAACAAAGAATTCTACTAAATATATTTCTTAATTCTTATTGTAAAAACTTGTGTATAAGTCCTTTCCATCTTACCACAAAGAATGCTGGAATTAACTTTTATGCAGGTTTATGAGTTTTATTTAATAATAAGTGTTTTCTTTTGACCTTTAGTAAATATAAATTCTTTAGAAATATCAAATACTTTCTTAAGTATTAATAAACTACTTCATAAGTTGTAAAATGTAGTTAGTCTGCAAAAGACATCCCAGACTTGAATTTGAGGTATAAAGCAAAAAGCTAATAAATATATATTTCTACCAAGAAATTATATTAATATAATTAATATAAAAGAATATAATTGAGATAGCATATGTTTACCCAATATGTAAATAAAGAACTTGAATATAGGTGAAACTTTATGTATATTGCTATCTTTTTATCATAACTTCTATTTGTTAGTTTTACAATAAACATAACTGTTGTAGGGTGATCTCCCCGCACTTTCACTGAGAGATGGACTCGCCCAATAGCTATATTTACCGCTTACGAGCGACCTCTGGGAGAAGGCTCAGCGGCATTAGTTACCACCTCCTGTACTCGTGTATGATTGTTCTATCGATTATATTCACTGACTTCGTGTCCTTAAATTGATGCTTACCACTCGGCTCCACGACAATTAGATAACTAGAGCTCCTTTTGGTTTAATAACTGCTATTTAATACTGACTGTTTATTTTAACGTTTTAGATCTTCAATAAAAAAAGAGCGAAAATCTATCTTTGTGTGAATTATCTCTTTGGTTTTATGCTTGGCAGAGCAAAGTAAAGAAATTAAATTTGAATAATCTTGCCTCATAATTATTTCACATAAATGTATTTATTGGAAACTTGGCTTTTTTTTTGGCTAAGAAGAATATTTTTTCTATTCCTTAATTATTTTTTCTTTCTCTGTCTTTCTCTCCTGTTTCAAGTAGAGAAAGCAACCTTGCATTTTCTTATAACACTCATAGAGATTTACACTAACCTGATTCAGAAATTTCATCCCAGTATGGAGAATCAAATTCATATTCAGCCCTGAGGATCTGCTTGAATAATTCAGCATCGTGTTCATCATAAAATGGTGGATACCCGCATAACCTGAAAATGAAAATTAGTTTTTTGTTATTTTATTATAATTAGATTGTTATAATATATAAAAAAATTCACTTAATACTTCTTGAGTAATAACTTATTGCACCATCGGTGGAGAATTGGTAAAAGCTCGGGCTCTGAAATCGTATTACACAGGTTCAAACCCCAGTCAAAAACCATCACTTTAGCAGCCTCGGGCAGACGTGGCTCGTTAACTTGGGAGAGTATCTCATCTAGGTGAAGTAGATACATAAAATAACTTAATAACTGACTTACAATAATTTGGATAATGAAATTTTATTTTATTTAAACACAATTTGGATTTTTAATAACTGACTTATAATATTTTTTTATTAAGATAAAATAATTTAATAACTGACTTACAATATATAAGCTATGACTCCTATGGACCAACAATCTACTTCTTTTCCATAAGGTTGTTGGGCAAGGACTTCAGGAGCTGAAATTAAAAACAAAAATGAATTCTCTTTTAGTTTATAATAATATGGAAGAATCAAAAAAAGTTAACAAATTGTAGTTTTTCTGAGGCATCTTTGGATTATTGATAATAAATATAAAGTTTTATTAAGGCTATAATGATACTTTAAAGGTATCAGTCAGTTATATTTTGGAGCTATAACACCATTATCAAACTAGTGTTATTTTTTCATGCTTATCTTTGTGAGTTATTTTGCTATATTCATTGCTATTTTAATGGTTATTGAATCTTTTTTTTAGCAATGTACTTCCTTCTCTTTTCAATATCTTTCAATTAATCAATCTCTGTATTAATTACTTTCAGACTGTTGTTCTAATTGTTTTATTCTTGTTCTTACACCTTGTTTCATATCAAATTAATATTTTGAAATTACATTTTTGTATTAATTTTTTTCATAAACTTCAATTGGTACCAATCGTAGATATTCTTCAGTCTTCATTCCTTACCAGGGCCGTGCTTAAAGCCCCTGCATACCCCCCAATTGCAGAGGGGGCTGGAAGCTCCCTAGGGGCCACAAGGCTCCTTTGCTTCACAGATCTTTTGTAATACAAAAAATTACCAAATTAATTAAGATTAACTAGAAAATTATTATCACACTTAAGATATACATCTATTAATCCATCTCTCTATATATTTGAATATGTATGCATATATATATATGGTTGAAGGTTCCTGTATGTTGAAGAGGAGCAAGTTGTCCTTTTTAGGGCAAAGGGGCGCAAGGCACATTCTGCGTAGGCGTGCTAAGTGGCTAAGCACAGCACCGTTCCTAACTTCCAAAGCCTTCGTGTTCAATTGAGTATATATCATAAAAAGTCTTTATTTTGATTCCTTACTTACATAGCCTATGTTCTCGACTAAGGGAGAGTTCAGGCAAGAGATGCACTTGGTCAATGCAAGGACCAGCCAAGCAAGCTTAACAGTCCTGGCAGAGATCGAAGCTTTGACTCATTTTTTTGTGTTGGCTCGCAAACGTCCTGCTTGTCGCCTGCGCTGATGTCGTCTGGTGTGATCACACCTGAAATACTGCCATTCCTATGGAAGGTGCAGCATAGACGGGAGACACACTGCTGGCGGTACTGGCGTCCACACGGCGTCCAGGCCTAGTGGGCCATTGTTGGTCATAATATGTCATAGTTTGAACTCCATAGATTTGTTGGTAATGACAGACGCTTGCTAACAATAACATATATTATAAATATTCTTGAGTTTTGATTCCTTACTTCCATAGCCTGGGTTCTTAACTAAGTATATATTATAAATATTCTTGAGTTTTGATTCCTTACCTACATAGCCTGGATTCTCAACTAAGTATATATTATAAATATTCTTGAGTTTTGATTCCTTACTTCCATAGCCTGGATTCTCAACTAAGTATATATTATAAATATTCTTGAGTTTTTATTCCTTACCTACATAGCCTGGGTTCTCAACTAAGTATATATTATAAATATTCTTGAGTTTTGGTTCATTACCTACATAGCCTGGGTTCTCAACTAAGTATATATTATAAATATTCTCGAGTTTTGGTTCCTTACCTACATAGCCTGGATTCTCAACTAAGTATATATTATAAATATTCTTGAGTTTTTATTCCTTACCTACATAGCCTGGATTCTTAACTAAGTATATATTATAAATATTCTTGAGTTTTGATTCCTTACCTACATAGCCTGGATTCTTAACTAAGTATATATTATAAATATTCTTGAGTTTTGATTCCTTACCAACATAGCCTGGGGTTCCACATGCTGTTGCCATGATTCCGGATTCTTCTGTTTTGGACAAACCAAAGTCACTTATCATTATTTTCGAGTCTTCAGCAGTACTATAATATAGGAGATTTTCAGGCTGGAAACAATGAAAAAAAAATCTAATAAGAATTAATTTTCAGAGATTTTAAGAATTAACTTTTTTATTATTCGGACAGTCTCTCAATCACCCTAACACACCAGTAACTCTTTATATCAACTCAATCCCCAACCTAAACCTTCTAATCATTTCTAACAGTGTTAATTACCATCTTTGACTGTAATATTAATTGTAGTTTATTTTTATTTTTGAGATGAGGCATCGTAATTTAGGTATTAACTTTATTATTCGGAGGTTTGTCCTCATATCAGTAGGTTTTTGATGTTTCTACACTACGCCTCAGTCTAGTCTCCCTCAGGCCGTCTTCAGGTGTTTCTTAACCGTAACCCCAAATAGGGATGCTGGGTCTCGTCACCGAATCCTCAGTAATCACTGCCTTCCATAGTTGTTGTCTATCGAACCACGTTATTGTGACCAAGTA
>JAUZSX010285893.1:0-14766 GCA_034780655.1 Idiosepius hallami
CATATATATTTTTTATTGATAATCTGAAAGAAAATAATAATTATTAATTATTTCAACGAATTCCACACTTCAAAACAAAATATAAAAAATTAAAAGGCATTCAAAATTCGGTTTTCAATCTCTACTTTTGACTAAATTTTGTTGTTTTTTTTAATTCTTTTCTTTTTCTACAACCTTAATATTTCCCCTCACACTTTTAATATCCTCCAATCTTTAATTTTATTAAAAGGGTAAAATAAAATAGTGATAGAAAAAAAAAGACTAATTTCTGTAGGAAAAAAAAATTTATATATCGATTCTGAAAAAAAAATTAAACTGTTATAATTGCCATTATTTTTCATTTAATAATCGGTGAAAATTTCATGTTTATTGGATAATTATTTGATTTTTGGCAGATTTTTAAAGAGAGAGACACTATACATGTATTTCCCCCTCTCGACCGTGGCTGTGCCCCGCGCCTATAAGCATTTCTTTTTAAACCCTACATCTTGTTCATCGCTAGAACAATATTATCACCTCAAGTACACATTTTGCTACCTTAGAAGTGTTTCTAGCAACAAATGAAATATTTTTTATACGGATAGTCCGTATTTTTTTGTATATTGGTAAAAAATTATTTACATTTACGGCCAATTTAATTTATCCAACTTTATTCATCTTAATCCGTTGCACCCTAACATATAAAAATTACCAAGTAGTCACTCAGAGCCGTTATATTAGGGGAACATTTTAGGATTAAAATGTTGGAATGACTTCTTCTACCTTATGTCTTCAGGGCCGATATATCGGCCTATTAGGGCCTAAAGGATTCTAGTACGGTACGACGCCCTGGAGTCCTGAAGATCAAACTCAGTGAAAAAAAAAAAAATTCCCATAAAAATACAAAACGTAAAATAGGGGAATTATTTATTAAAAAAAGTTTTTAGTTGCGCAGAATTTTATTAAAGATTTAAATACGCAAAGTTTGATGTTACATAAAAGCATCATAAGAATGGGGAAAGCATTTTTTTTTAAAGATAGAAGATTTTAGATACCGAAAAAATAATTTATTTGCTTTTTTTTGGTCAACGGCCGATTTGTCTTTTAGTTACTACTAAAGTATCGGTCATTCTTCAACAGGCTGCCACTGCCAAGACCTTCTTTTTCAGCTTTTAAGGCTAAATGCGCCCTCCGCTCGCCTTCTCTATCACTGTTCTTTGACTCTCTCTCTCTCCCTCTCTCTCTCTCTTCTTCGCTAATTGACCAGAGGTGAGTGGGGTTGGGATACTCTGTGTCTCTCCCTGACCTTGTGCGACCCATCTTGACCAAATATTTTTCAAACTCTCTGGAAATTCCTTTGTCAATTCCTTGGGGGGTGTTTCTTGCTCATCCCTGGGACCGGCGGCGGCGCCTACAAATGTCAAACGAAAATCTCTCTATCAATCATCCTGAAGGACTTGAAATATCTTATCTTTCATGACGCGCCAAAAGGTACTTGAAATAAAGAAGATCTCGTAAAAGGGTTTGCTAAAAAAAACCCTCTCCATTTCATTTACCAACGTGAGCAATCATAATATTGGTGCAAGGAAGCTGGTCATTTAATACCGGAATCCCAGATCGTTCGACATCTATTACATTACATTAAGAGTTTCTGAAAAAGCAATAAAATGGTATATATAAAAAAAGACAAAAACAAATCGTGATTAAAAATATTTTAAATAAGAGTTTAGTGTAAAGCTCTGCTGGAGACAGGGAGGGGTCTCTGGTGCTGGGCTGGAACCCATGAATTAAAAATTGAAATTTATTAAAATTTATTTTATTTCTTGAAATTATTATACTTACATTTTCGATTCTAACAATAACGCTAAAATAATCTTGAAACAAAAAAATTACTGAAAACATCTTTGTTGAATAGTTCGTTTGATTATAAAAAAAATTATGAATAATTTATTTAAAAATAAATTCACAAATATTTTGTTCTCAAATTTTATTTCACTCTTTTTCTGAATTGTTGTGAAAGTGAAAGTTACTCATTTCCAACTTTACTTAGCCTCAGAGAGCACCAGCACCACTCACCAGCACCAAAATCAAACCAAGTTAGGAACACGGTCATTTTTATGAGCTCTAAATATCTGGGCTTTTTTAATTCAGTGTTACCCTTCACCTAGATGAGTTGCTGTCCCGAGTTAACGAGTCTCATCTGCCCAGGGCAGTTAAAGTTAATAATGTAATGGTTTTGGTTGGGATTTGAATACGATTCCAAAGCCCGAGCTTTTACCAATACTCCAATCGCTGCCTCATTTCCAAAGACATGGTTCGATTTTCTAAGTAATTATTTATTTGTAACAAAAATTATTTCTTAATTTTTCAACTTGTAATATTTTTTGCTTAATCCTTTGAACCCCGACTTATCAAAACATCAAGAACATATTAAAGCCAAAATATTGGTGTAAATTCTTTTGCTTTAAGTTGCCAGTGCCGATATATCGGCCTTTTAGTGTCTCAAATGTTAATTTAGGAGGAAATGCAATAAACTATGCGAAGAGACATCAATAAATTTTCGACTTTCAGAAGTTATTTCCCTTGATATTTTTTATTTTTAATAGCTTTTATTCTATTTCAAGGTTTCTTAAACTAATTTTACAGCATTTGAACAATTTTTGATTTTATATTTTTTTTCTATTTTCTGCAGGTATAGTTAATAAAATATTTAATCAATATTTGTTAGGGATTGGGGAAAAAAAACTTACACTCATAATTAGGGTTGTAACAAAAAAGTTTTAGAGGCTCTGTTCTATACTTACTATAGATGACTTGGCTATATGACTTGCCATTAGACTTTTTCAGTGTATTGTTTAACTTATAACTCACCTTGTTGTACAATGTTATTATTAGATCCATTGTTTCTTCTCTTCCATAGAATTATCAATGAATGAAACTTTTATTTGAATAAAGCATTCAAAAGAAATGAGAAATAAAACTTATGGCAAGAAATAAAATAGTATTCAAGCATTTATTTTAAAGAGGTCATCATCAATATTGTTACCCCAATGATTTTTAATATTATTGTTATTATTATTTATCCAATTTTCCTGAAGAATAGAATTGTCTAATTATACAAAAATAACTGCGTTAAATAATATATTTTATAATTATTGAATTCTTAGAACAGTAATGGGAAATTAGAATTTAAACTCTTTATTAACTAATTTATTTAATCTTATGTGTAGTTTCTAAAGCTGAATCTTTTGTTGTGTGTGTAGTTGTATTTATAAACATTGTTTAATCCTTTGGACCCTAAAGGGCTGATATATCGATCCTGGGAACCTAAGTAAAAAGAAGGCCTACCTATATATTAGCCCTAATATGGCCCTCTAATAGAACAACTGACTATTTGGTAATTTTTTAAGTCAGGTTCCAAATATTTTTATTTTTATCATTACAATCAAGATAAGAGAATGCATTACATATGCAAACTAATGAACACTCATTGTTAAGTGTGTTGATAAGTAATAGATATATGCATACTCTCACCAGCCACTCAAGCCTTCCATGATTAAAAAATTGTTAATAAATGAAATAAAAAATAAAAAACAATCATTTTGGTTGAGAGATATAATAAGTATTTTATTAAATAGACCTTCCTTTCATTTTCACAATTCTTTTTTTGTTTTTGTTTTGACAATTCTTGTTTTTCTTTTTGTCTTGTTTTAATTTTATTTTTCACAAGTTTTGACATTTCAGCCCAAAAATGATTAAAACCAAGGAAAATAACATACAATAATGTCTTTACTGTTGCTTGTTCTGATTTCTGTTTTGTATGCAGTACTTTAGTCGACAAAGTACTTAGAAAATGATGATGAAGACAATAAAGTAAAGAGGAAAAATCAACTCATTTTTCTGCTCTGAGAGCAGTTCATATGCACCATAATTTCTTACCTTTTTATCAATATTGGTGCAATATATTTGTATGCTGATTATATAAAAAAATTGATATGGTTGTAATTTTTCCTTGAAAAACAAAGAAATAAACAAAAAACAAACTTAAAGTGTATACCAAGCAAATTCAAACATGGTTTGGGTTAAAAACAATAGTGGCAATACTTTTTTTTTTTGCTATTTCATTTTTAAAGTTTTAAATGTTGGTTACAACATGGGAAAAATGAACTTGTTTCCAGTAAGGAAGAAAAAAAAGATAACTTGACTATTTTATAATGAGAGAAGACATTTACACAAGAAACAATTTTCAAACATTTTTAGAACAAAAAAGCAACAAAATTCCCGCTCTGATATAGAATAGTTCGGCTTTTTTAGTCAAAGGAAGGAACATTCTGTTGGGAAAATATCTAAAAAAGTTGCCCAGTGAAGTAATATAGTGGTCTGCATTAGTGGTATATATAGTGGATATAGTGAAGAGGGTGCTTGCTTTAGGCATCCATTATATTTAATTAGGGTAGAGATGAAAGAAGAACCAGTAGAATGGAAAAATGTAATTGTATAAAATTACTAGATTATTAGTACATATATTTTTACAGAATTCTATGTATATTCTTTAACTTTTAAGACAGCTATCTATTTCATAGTTATTTCTATGCAGTAACTTCATTCATGTTTTACTTTGTGTCAAAATAGATTGAATTATTAATTGAATGCATTTGTATGTATTTAAAGTATTTGTTTAATTTAAATAAAATGCTTATTCCATGAATAAATCTTTAATTCAAATTAAACAAATCAGCAAACTTTGAAAGAGTCATTGAAACACTTGTTTAACTAATGAATTATGAATAGTAGCTCTGGAGGTTGTAAGTCATTCCATTGCTTCCAAACATTTTTCATTCATAACTATTGTAGTAAGATAAATTTTTGAAGATATTCATTACATTGAAACAATGACCACTAGATCAGAACACAACTAACATATATTGTACACTAAACATTGTGGCTACATATAAGAAGAACAAAAAATCTTTTTAAATTAAAAAAATATTCAATAAGTGTGAGGAGTTTAAAAAGAGACAAGAATTTGATTAAAAAAAAAAACCCTGTTATTGAAATAGTTATAAACTAGTATATCATGGAATAAAATAATAGTGAATGATGAACTTACAGAATTAAAAAAAAATCTTAATGTATTTTTGTCCAATGGGCAATATTTGTTAGATCTGCTTTTCATTTATAGCAATAGAAATAATTTTTCATTGTTTTATGGTAAAAGACTAAGTCATCTCTAGAAGTAAAATTTTCGAAATAATGATATTTGTGCAGAATAGCTTGTCAAGAAAAATACTGACCACAAAATAATTTTTTTAAAAATCCACAGTAGACTTATGGCTTTTTGAAATGACTATTTGAGCAAGGAACCAAGCTGAGATTAGAATTAGAACTATTAATGATCTATAGATAATTTGAACAAATTTAGATTTAAAAGTTATTTAACCATCAATGATGTCGTAATGACTTTAGACATAAATTTCTTTAAACATTGTCAGGTTGAAAAAATAATTAAACAAATTAAATTAGAACACACCCTTCTAGGACAATATGAATCAATCGAGATTGAACAAAATTGCTTTTACTAGCAAATAGATGTGTAACAACCATAATTTACCAGTAAATGTGTGCACTTGATAAATGGAATTATTTTAGTTTTATTGTAATAGAATCAGTACTTAGTCTTTGAATCCTGACATTGCAAAATTATCAACTAGCCAACCAGATTTGTTCTAGTGGACCAAGGAGGGACAAATTATTGGCTGTGTTGTCAAAAGACAAAATCCTAAATCATCAAAGCCAATATATCCTATGATCAATTTACATAATTGCTCTCCGTTGGTTACTTGCATTTTGAACTTGTTTAATTATTGGAATTTAATGAAATCTTGATAGTTTTGAGCATAGATTGGGCTTTGGAATCATATTACATGAGTTCAAATCCCAGTCAAAACCATAAGATTTATCTTTAGCAACCTCGAGCAGATGAATATCATAAACTCGGGAGAGTAACTCATCTAGGTGAAGGGCAACACTGATTACAAAATCTCAGGAAAATAATGAGAACATATAAATGTTGGTGTTGTGGATTAGTGCCCAACCAAGTAAATATCTCTATTAATAATGATTGAGCTATAGATTTAGAATTAGACTTGGAGATTTAATTTAAATGATTATTTATCTATAAGAGTTCAAAGATAATATAATCATTTCTTAGAAGTACTTATAAGAATGGAAATGAGTTTAATGAATTGACAATGAGTTTTTATTTTTAATAACTGCTTTATGAGCAAACTTGGAAGATACATCACTTTGATCAGTTTGAAAAATAATGAATCAGAAATGAAAAAGATGAGGATGATAGTTCCAAACTTGATATTTGTTGTACCTTTATATTGAATTATTTGTAAAAAAACAAAAAAATCAAAAAACAAAACAAACATGAAAATTTTGGTGGTCAGCTTTCACATCAAACTTTTCTGTACAAATATCTAAACAGCTTTTTCTTTTTTACTAATGTGGTAATATGAGGAAAAAAATGAGAAAGAAAAAAAAAAAGATTGGGACATAACTGTGGGCATATTTTTTCTTTTTCACTCATTGTTAATGGTTTCGATTAATAATTCCTTACAATATTTAACAAAATAATAACAACTGACCAGTTCTTTACTTAAAGCAATGATTCTCAACATTGAGAGCAGTGGACCCATCTCACCACCAAAGAAACTCTATGAACTCACAAGGAAAAAGCAGTGCATAATTTTCAGGGAATCTATTAGGAAGAGGGAGTGCTATGTCTTTTAACAGAGAATTAAGACTAAAGTGTTGAAGACTCCATTCAATGTTTAATCATATTTATGAATGTCTCCTTCTAATATAAAAAGCTCAAGAGAAAAATAATTGGTATCTATTGCCAATGTGTCACAGGGAGAGGGGAGTGATATTATCTTTCCTTATCTGATGCTTAGTAGGCAGGACTGTATCTACAGGGTGTCCAAAAGTTACTGAAGAATTGATAAATTGCCCTTTGATTTTTAGAACCCCAAAATATGTAATTTTGGAATGAACCCATTCAAATGAAAATGGGCTTCATCTGACATAACTAACTTTTGCAGAAAATTAGGTCATTTCTGACAAGTTCTTGCATTTGAACTTGTTTGAAAATTTTCAGGTACCAAATGACTTTTTAGACACCTTGTAGAAAGCTAACCTATATAGATATCTTAGTGAAAGATACAGGAATCAACTTTGGTGACTTAGATGCAGTGATGTAGGCTGCAGTGTTTGGAAAAAAAATTTATGATAGGCTCATCTACCCCTTGTAGTTAAAGGATAATCACAAATTAAAGAAAGAATAACATTGAAAAAAAAAACAACAGTTATCAATATTAACTGTAAATTGTGTATGCTCAATGGATGAGCCGACTACACCTTCAGACATAAGTATGCCAATACATACATACATTGTAAAGACAGGAAAGATTAAAATGAAAAAAAAATATAGCTGAAATTACAAACTAATAAACCTGATTAATCCCAAGGGCTATGTTGGGTTGTCTACATATGTTTTGAGAAATATATATGAAATCATTTATGGCCAGTGCAGTTTTATTTAAGGGTAATGTACAAACCTATGAAAATATTTTAGAATTTGTATCGGATGGTGGTGAGAATAAAAGTTAAAAATCATTGATTTAATGACTGTTAAGTCTTAAGTTCAGTCCATAATGCTAGTTTGTGTGTAGAATTATTATAATAATTGATCAGAGGCTTACTCATAAAACCCACTACTAGTAAAGTAGTCAGCCAATGAAATTACCAAATTTAGATAAAAAAGACAAATTTGCAAGTAGAACTGGTCGATTGTTCAAGGCATTAGATCTTATTCTTGTGTCCGTTCAGATGACAGTTACAAACGAAGATCTTCATTTCAAGGCCTCCACCTATAAAATGAAGATAATGTTTGCATGCTAAGTTCTCATCCCCACATGTGCTTCTCATGTGATAAGTAAGTTTGTAAAGTTGTTTTCCAAGCCTGAAGGCACATGAGGGCGCTGCTTTTCTATATTAAGCTAGCGAGTGGAGTATACCACTCACATGATAGGGTTCTTTTCTGTTGATGGACATTACCTAAGTTTAGCTGATACCCATTCATAGACCTGAATTGAATGAGGGATTGGAGGATTTATTTATTGAAGTCTTTCTCCAAAAGGAAAAATGCAACAGAATGGACATGTATTGAATCCAGTGTTAATAAGGAAATTAATACGCAGAATTTAAGACCTGCATTGTTAACCATTGCTTCACAAGGACATCCACAAAAACATGGTAGATTAACATATTTAAGAAACATTGTTTTATATTTAGAAGCATTTATCCCAAGATGAAAAAAACAACAACAGCGTATTGGAGTAAAAAATCGGATATCATCCTTGACCCATCTTTGAATTGATAAAATATGTATCATGTACAATGAAGAAATGATACGCATGTATCTGATATCACGGAGAAACTTCATGAGGCGATCCAGCATTCTTCTAAAGTGACCCAGAAATATATAATTATTTTCGTATTCGTTATAATCATCATTAGTTTTCATTCATCCATTTTTTTTAGTAGATACATGCAGTTGAAAGATTTGTAACATGAACCAATATTTCAAAATATGTAAAATATATCACAGACCATGCTGTCCAAGAAGTATATCATACATCTTGATAAAACAAATTATTTTTCAACTGTAACCAAGTAGAATTCTTTAGAGAATAAGAGAAAACATATACATACATACACACACACACGCACACACATATATATATGTATGTAACTATTTTATATATGTATGTTGGGGTGTGTGTAAATATAAATGTAAGTATATATGAGTTTGTGTATTGCATAAGACACCAATCTTTTTTTGATAATTAAGTTTATTAATTTAATCTGAATACATCTTCACTAGGGCTATGACAATATGCTTTTTATTAAAGAATATTCTACCCTTTACTTGACTATTTTGTGATTTTTACTATTCCTTTTATTTCTGTTGTTATTCGTAGGGCTGTGACAACATGCTTTTATTAAAAAATATTCTTGTCACAGCACTCATAACTAGAGATATGACAAGCAAAATCCTAAAATTTTTAATAAAAGGATATTGTCATAGCTCTAATTATCACATCATTCTACATGTTTTGCTCTATCTGATTATATTTCACTGAACAGGATCATGACAGTTCAGTTTTTAGAAATAAACTTAGTTATAGTAATACCATGAGTAAACTACCTGTACATTAATCATGAAGTTGCACTTCAGTAAGTGGAACTGGTGCAAGATTGTTGCACTGGCAAAAACTGGTTTGCCCTGGCTGCAGGGGTTGAATTGAAATCAAATTGAATATCTATCAATGTGATTGAAAGTGACTCTTTTGCTCAAGTTTAGAGTGACTAAGTCATAAGTCAGTAAGATATCCATAGGCTCTTAAAGGTGATACTCTTTAGACCACAGAGCATTATTAATAAAATTGCTAGATAAAATATTTGTTTATTGATCAACCTATCAATTTTATTACCAATATTTTATTTTAAGAAATTATAAATCTATAGCAGCTCTAGGTTAAAGTATATATGCAAGATATGTAACTAGGGCTGTGACAATATGCTTTTATTGAAGAATATTTTTGTCACAGATTTGGTTATTTTGCAATTTTACTATTTCTTTTAATTCAATAGTTATTAGCAATAACTACAAAATTAACAGAAATGGTAGATTTGTCAAATGGTCAAGTAACTGGAAGGGCTGTGACAAAGAATAGTCTTTAATAAAAGCATCACAGCCCTATGTATAAGCTATGTTTTTCTTTAATCAAAATGTTTTATTTTTGTTTTTCTTATACAGAATTTCAACTACATGCCTTATAATGAAGTATTTATCATGGTAAGTATATAAACTATTCATAATGTATTTTATTCAATTTAGTCCAAAAATCTTCTCTTGACTCTTTAGTTTTACAATTATTTTTGAGTTTATTCATTTTTGCTATGATATTTTTTATTTAGAGACGAGGCTTCATAATCTGAGTGTTAATTTTATTGCAAAAACAACAAAAACTACCAAGATGAAGAAAAAAATCTGCAATAAAATTACCACTCAGTTTATTTTTGTTAAAATCTCCACACTGTAGCTGTTTCAAATTCTGAACTCGAATTTTTTTTAATTCAATAAAAAAATTATGTATTTTTCTTAAATAAAAAAAGGATGAAAGCTCTTATTTAAAAAACAAATGAATATTCAAAAACATTTTTTATGATTTTTAAATTTGAAGTCATTGAATTAAAATAATCTATTTTCCTAGTTTACTTCTACTTATGTTTATTTAATAATTGTTTACTATATATTGCTATCTGTATTGTTTGTTATTCTTTATTGCATAATGTATTTCTTTTATCTTTAATATGAATAAATATTTTTTCTTTAAAAATATCTTAAATAAATCACCCTTCACATTCATTTTTTCTTGTGACTTGAATTTTAAATAGTTTTTCTTTCAAAATGAATTTTTTTATCCTCTTTTTTTTTACTTGGTTATTGTTCTTGGATATACAACAATCACTTTTATGTTTGTTTGACATATGAGTAAATGTCACAGGAATTGTAATTAAGTGAAAAAGAAAAAAGTACAGGTCCACACCAGCCTAGAATGGTTTTATTTTGGAGATGGGATTATTTTTGGAATCAAGAGACTGCAAATAAAAATATTTAATATTAGTATGTGCAGTTAATCTTTTTACAAAAGAAAGGTCTAAATGATTTTATTGAGAGGAGACAGCAGATCACTTCCTCATAAGTGATAGGCTGTCCTGAAAATGTAACAGCATTAAATGTAATCCTTTAAATAAAATGAAAAAAACTCAAGATAACATGACAAAAAAAAAGAAAAAATAGGGGTGAAAAAATTTTTTTTTTTGTGGGTAACTTTAGTTTTTACCCCAAATAGCCACCAGTACTAACCCAAATCATGTTTTTGGAATTAACATTTTGGCAGACTCAAACTTTTATTAGGTCTACTAACAAAAAAATGTTGATGCTTGGATACATAGTTTGATTTATGTTTTTATTTTTTATTTTTTTAAATGGAGATTCAGCTGTCCCATTTCTCTTTGTAAATTTCTCTTTTTTACTTAATGAATGTTTTTTTTTTTCGCCTTTTTTGTATTCTCGTTTCAAAACTTGTGTTGCTTTGTTGTCTATCTATGGATAATTTCCTGCTGTTGTCTTCCAGTAATTTACTTTTTTTTTTAAATAACCAATGGTATAGTTTATGATTTTTATTTTTTCAGGGGTGATGAGTCTCAAATTTTTTAAAAGATTGTTTTGCTCTGTTAGGGTTTTTTTTTTTCTTTTTACAAATAAAAAATCAACAAATAAAATAAAAACAATAAAAAATCAAGACACTGTTCAGTTTCCTTGTTGCCACTGTCAGTGTATAAACCCCATGAGAGATGAAGACTTGGTTTGGTTGGGTTGGGTTGGGTTTTATGGCATATAAACCACTGTGGGTCATTTTGTTTTTAAGCCAAATCAGTTAATGCAAGAGTTTTTGATATTTCTTTAGATGTGGTTAATTTATTTAAAAACGAACATTAGAATTCAGTTCAATGAGTTCTTTTTTATTTTTGTTTTATAGATATGATTTGAAAATCAAATAAATAATTTCTCTTATAAACAGATTCTTAAAACAAAAAAAAAATAAATTAATATCTACAGAGTGGTAAAAAAGTCAGGTAACTTCAGAGGAAATGGAATGTTCCAACTGCTAAAGAATAAAGTAAGAAAAATTACTCATATTGTTTTTTTTCTACCTTTAAAATGTTACCTAACTTTAGGACCACCCTGTAGTTTATTTGCTTAAATGCTTAACAACTAATGTTATTGGATTAATGCAAAATCTTTTGCTTTTTAGGTATATTATTTGTCAGCAGATAGTTTGTAGAGGAATAACTTTTTTTACATGTTATTAAAGTTTTATGTCTTGGTAAGCTAAAGAAATCAGAAAAATTGAAACAATACAGGATAAAATTCAATGATTAAAATAAAATGGGAGGTTAATAGATTGGTACAATCAAGACATGTCCCTTATCAAATATTTGTTCTGATCAATTGTATAGAAAAAGAAAAACTATGTTGGTTGTAATGTCAACTCCACAAAATATCTTGTATTATGATATAGCGTTTCATACAGCTGACTGCAAGTGGCATCTGGGAAACAGAGCAGTACCAAAATCAGTGCTTGCTTTGATAAAATGTTATCAGCTTAGAAAATGGTTAACCATTTAAATACCAATTCAAAGAACTCATTTTATCAGCTGGAGTTGGTGGGAATCGATGATTGCTTTTTACTTTGTAATTATTAAAAGTTAACAGGAACTTTTCATAAGATGATAATAATGTCTTTCTTTTAATCAGAATTTATCTAAAGAGTCAAAGACTATTAAGATTAGTCATTAGAAACACAGTTATCAAACTGTTACTTCCAATTTTCAAATTAATCCAATTAAAGCATATTTAAAGAGAATTTATGTTAATAGAATAGTTAGAAAAATTTTAGTTAAAGAAATAAAACATGCTCTGAAAATCTTAAATAAACAAACAAATTTAAATAATTGTTACAGCCAGATTATGTTTTCTTCTTTACAATTGGGATATTCAACATTACAAAGCTTATTTATGTAATCTAGATAATTTTTCTTATTAGTACAATGATAATTTTTAACCTCGTTTTCATAATACATTTAGGATTCACAGCTAAAGATGATATCAATACATTTTATGATTTTTACAGACACACACACACATATTCATGCACACATAGACATGTTGTCAATTAAATCATTACATAACAGTTTTATTTTAGAGAAATGTTTTTGTATATATAACAATACAATAGTAGGATTTGATATTATAATGATAAAAGTTTGATCAAGTGTGAAAATAACCTTATATAATGAATTTATGAATTATTATCAATGTAAATTAACCTTCTTAGGAGGATTTGAATAAAAAATAGATTATAGATTAAAAGCATGTTAATAAAATTGTTTGTAAACCAAATAATTGCATATACACATTCTATTCATTTACAAAAATATTTACAAACCTTTTTAGTGTTAACTTTAAATTTTCATTATTAGATTCAAACTAATTTTTAGATGCTGGTTTTATTTTTTTTGTTATTCATTATAAGGTGTTTATATAATCACAATACTAACCTGGAAAAGGATATTGAAATTACTTAAGAATATGGAACTTAATGCATTAAAAAATACTCACTAGGGTACTGATCAATATGTATGAGAATTAACTAATCTACAGAAATTATCTATATTATCTAATGGAATGAATAGAAATTAGCATATTATGGAAAATTGCACTTTGCATTTACATAATTTTATTTAAAATATCTTCTGAAAAGGACCTTTGGAAGATGTTTTGTAAGATATCTTGCCTTACCAAATATCACAATGAAAAAAGTTCTTGTTTTATAAAATCAATTTAAACCAAACTTCTTTTCTATTGGAACAATGTTATTAAAAAAACACTTATCAATGTTCTTTTATGATTGAATAAAGAATAGAAATCATTATTTCCCACCTGCCAAAAAAATGAGTTATGTGTACAATGAATTGGCAGTACTTATCCACAAATTACATAAACATGTATATATATCAGCAGCAACTCTTAGAGTCAGGCAATCAGGCAGGGCTTGATTTTGTTTAAACTTCCCAATTCTCTATTTGAAAAACCAACAATAACAACAAAAAATAAAAACCAAACAAACCTAGAAATAGATTTTGTATCAGATTGATTATTTCTTGTTTCCATGAGGCTTTAGTTATACACTTATAGTGTTCTTAAGCCTCAGAGAAAAAAAAATGGTAAAGTAGAAACTTCTCTGTTGAAAAGATCAGGAAGTTTGCATGATTTTTATAAGAATCAAGGAGAATGTCTTTTTTGTTGTTGTTGTTGCTTCTTTACAAATAGTATTGATTTATGTATTAAAACAAGTTCATCATTATTGTGATGGAATAGTTGAATGATGACACTAGGTTTATTTTTTGTTCTTTATAAACAGTAAAAATTATTTAAATGACCAGGAAAAATCAGGAGGTATAAAAGAATTGTAAAATCCTGTATGTGTAATTAAAACTGTTTGGGATATAGGCCCTGTTTTATTTTTCAAAACCATAATGAGCCTGAATAACATTGATGAGCAAGAGTTGTTAATGATAAACATATACATGCACACGCATTCATGCACGCATACTGATATCTTTATCAAAAGTGGACAGTTTCAGCACTTCTTTAGCTGGTTTTTAGTGACCTCAGCAGTTTGTATGGACTGGATACTTGAGTTTTTGTAACAAGCCATACCTGATGGTTGAGGTACAGTTGTTGGGGCTAGAGTTGAGATTCATCTTCTTTAGTTGGTAAAATGCAGTTTACCCCATGACATTTATTAATGAATTTGGTGAGAAAAAAAAAAACAACATATTAACACATTAGTAATCTCATTCATTCATTATTTGTAATAAAAGGTTCTGGCATTTGAAGAATGGCAGTTATGGAATGAGCAGAAATGGAGCAGATACATATGAACATACATACATACATACTAACACATAGATGTATATATATGCAGAGTGTTTATATTTATATATATATATATATATATATATATATATATATATATATATATATAAATAATAAAGTTACAAAAAAATATCATGTTGTTAGAG
>JAUZSX010286004.1:0-14765 GCA_034780655.1 Idiosepius hallami
TTTTTTGGGGGGGGGCTTACATTTTTTTTTTTTTAAATATTTCAGGGTGACATTATTTTATAATATTTACAAAGCTCATGTACTTTATGGAAAAAAGAAAAAAAAATGAATGAATGATTAATTTAATTTAACATGGAAAATGATTTCAGTAAAAAACAGAGTTCTCTTATTCTGTGATTCCGTCAGCTCAGCTCGGAAAATTGAGTCCCTATACTAGTTAGAATCAAAATATACATTTATTAAACTGGGTTTCTATGTATAAAAATGTTAAAAAGAAAAAAACTCAACCAAAAATAAATAGTTTCCACTAAAACAGCATTTATTCCTAAAAATTTATATTTTATGTTTTCTCTATTTCTTTAATCTTTCAAATTACACAGAATTTTTTTCTATAAAAACAAAACTTTTATCCCAATTTCTCAAAAGTTATGAATGGACATAAAGATTTTAAAAAAAAAGTATTTATGTTATAAAAACAAGATATTATTATAAATATCTTGTTTTTAGAGCAAAATTTTTAAATTTCAAGGCCACAATGTCAGGCATTACAAGACTGGCACAGGGGTTTAAGAAAAATTGTATAATTCTATGATTGTTATAATTAAAAAATGCTAATTTTTTAAAATGGAAACCTTTTGTGTTCATTTTATAAGAGATTATTCTTATAAGAAAGTTAAGAGTTTCATTCTGAAAAAATGAACAACATTTATTAAAAAATAAAAATAGGATTAGGGCTGCAACAAATAATTTCAAAAGCACTCCAGAGTGAATTTCTATGAGCAAGAGGGTAAATAAAAAAAGAAGAAAAAATGAGGTGAACCATCAAACGTGTTTGTTTTCTGAAGAATTGCATACAAAAAAATCAAAAAAAGGGAAAGAATGGTGCTGTCTATTAAGACCTTTAGAAAATGGCCAAAGAAACAGGAATAGATTTCTATAATCAAGATTCAACAAAGATTTCAAAGAAACCTATGACATTCTCCAAGAAAAATGGTAATAGTGGGGAGAGGGCATCGAGAGTATGTGTGTTTTCAATTGAACTATCATTCTATAAACATTTTAGATTTGTCAAATGAAATGGAAAAAAAACCCAACAAAACATTGTTTAAAGATGAGAGATAAGAAATGAATGTATTTATGATTTGGTTGGGGACAATGTTATTGTTAATTAAAAAACAATGCATACCTAACAAGTATTTGTTTTAAATAAAACCCTTTTTTTCAGTTATGCAAAAACCCTGATATTTTTTTCTACCAGTTTTGGATTTTTTTAAAATGATGATTTTATGGTTTACCAGAGTTTAACAAGAAATTAACATGTCAACAGCAGAGATGGAAGAAACCCCTTTCAAAAATGGTATTCAACTTTTCAAAATTACCAAGTAGTCACTTGGAGTCATTATATTAGAGGAACATATTAAAGCCAAAATACTGGTGTGTCTTTTTTGGCCTTATATTGTCAGGGCCATATATTGGCCCTTTAGGGCCGAAAGGGTTAATATCATTTAAGGAAAATATTCTTATATTGATTTATAAAAAATTTGAATGAAGAAAAATTGAGGACAAGATGAAAAAATATAAAATGCTATTTTAAATAAATACTTCATTATCACACTCAGCAAAATATATACTTGATGAGCAGCACCAATAATCTATACACAGCCAAATGACATATATACTTGGTGAGCAGCACCAATAATCTATACACAGCCCCCCAAAAATAGAAAAGACAATTCACAAATCTGGAGGGAGAAGTTTCAAACCTCAGGAGGAGGGGGGTACCCTACTCTAAAAATATCAGAATTTTATTTTTTAAATTAGAATTTAAACTTTTTTTTAAAATTTATTTTTTATTAATATTAGAAAACAAAATTAGTTAACGGTTTTAAAAGATTAAAAATATATATTTCTAAATAAGTTAATTTATAAATTAATCTTTGTGTAGATACAATAGTTATTCTCTCTCACACAAACACCCTAACTCAAAACCTGTCAAAGATCTACAGTATACTATTATTTTTTTATCAGTGTTTGGTTCAACCTTTTAACACTAATTTTGGTCCATTTAAACTTGTTTTTAGTTATATTGAAAGAAAAATGTATTTTTAAGACTGAAAAAAAGGATTCTTTTTGTATCCTATTACCTGATCATAATCAAGGTAGGCTGAACAGCTGAACATTACTATTTATTACTTAAACGACATTGATTTCTACTTTTTCAATCCATTTAGACATATTGCTTTTAATAATTATAAGAAATTAGAAGGACTACCTTTCTATTGTGATATTTCAAGCACAAAATATCTAGGTCAAATGTTATGGTCTGCTGCTATCTTATTTTGCTTGTAAATGAACACAAGACCACAGAGTAGGGGGGGGGCAGTGGATTTTTAAACCCATTCCTAAAGAAATTACTTTTGTAAAAAATAAAAAAAAGAAACATCCTGTGTTGAATCTAAATTAAAAAAAAAAAAACAAGTGAAGAATACATGGTCCCCCATAATTGCACAGTCAATGGAGCATAAAAAAGAAATACATGATATTTTGGATAGAAATGTTAATTAGACCCCCCCCCGGGGGGTTTTAGCCTCCAAAATGCCCTAGGGAATGCAAACCAGAATTTTGTCATGTTCAGAAATACTGAATATACATTAAGCACAATTCCCTCAAAAATTTTGGCCAAGTTTCAGAAAATTCTAATTGATGGATCCAAAGGTAAGGGGCAAAAAGTATCCTTTTTGTCCATTTTGGTGTGTTTTTTTACCCATTTTAGGCCCCTGGCTATGCAACGAGAATTTTCGTAATAATTTTTTTTTATTATAGGCATCTACACATAAAAATACTACTTGCGACAAAATTTCAGAAAAAAGTAATGAACATTTATCTGGCAATAGTATGGATGGACAAACACATGCCACTGAAAACAATGGTCTCTCTCTGATAAATCGGTGGACCAAAATTTCAATGAAATTGTTCAAATAGAAATTATTTATTCAAGTTCAATTTGTTATAAAAAAAAAAGAAATTTTGCTTTAGATGTTGTTATGTTATTAAGCATGTAAACCAAATAAGTTAGTTTTTTTTTAATTGCATCTTTTTTTTTTAGTTTTGCATTGTTATTAAAAATAGAAATTTTTAATTTTTTTTCCAGTTTCAAAGATTTACCTTTTAGAAAAAAAAAATCTCTAGTTTAAATAAAGTGTCACAATATTTTTTTTTACTTTTTCAGAAATAAAGAAATGTCTTAAATATAATTCATTTTTTAAATATTCCCAAAGTAAACAAACACTTTAACAAGTAATCATCTCATAGAATTATCTGTAGATTAAATCCATAATCTGATTCAGACTTAATTTCAGTGTTCTATTTAATCTAAGTAAAATCCTAAGATTAAAGTGACAAAACTGACTTTACTGCCAGGATAAATAGAAGAAAAGTAAGAAGGGTTTTATGTTGTTAGGTTTTTTTTTGTGCCATATACAAGCAAATATGTGTCTTTAAATTAAAGGTATTTTATTTGCTTATTTCTGATTTGAGTATAATCAACAAAAACGTCTCTTTTTAAAGGGAATGTACTATTATATCAAGCTATAGCAGTTTATTTGTTATTATTACAGAAGTACAAAGCTTGTAAAATCTAACATTTCTTGTAAATGGGTTTCTAATTAACATGATGGATTCTAATTAAAAATAAGCCTAAGCTCCAATCTCATCTCATAATAATTTCAAAACAATCAAATCAGCCATCTTGTCTGACACAAAATCATCTCAAATATTTTCACATTTCAAAAAGCTTCAGAACAGAAAAGAATTTACTTAAAAAGGCCAAAATAACTAAGCGTCCCAAATCCTAACATTATCTGGCTATAACATTTTTTAGTGACAATGGCAAAAAAGAAAATAAATAAAAAAAAGACAAGTATGAATGATTACTAATTAGAACATTCTATTATTTTTATAATTTCTACACTTCACATTTTTAGGAAAATAGTCAAATAGTTAAAATCACGACAAAAGAAAATAATAATGTTCAAACTTGATAACAAAAAAAATGTAATGTTTCATAACTCTTTGATGGCACAACAAATCAAGTAAACAGCAAAAGTGTTCAAAGAAATTCTCTGAAAGCTATTCTTTACAATTCCAAGCCATCATCACTCAAATTTGAAAAGTTAATGTGATACTAGTGCCATATCTCATCCATACTCATTTACTTAATAAAAAGAATATCCGACCAATATTAGTAGACAACACACAAATAACAGAAACAAACAAAAACTTTAAATATTAAAAGCTCTATTTATGAAAATACAAAAACCAACACTTAATTCCATTAACTTTTAAAAAATTACAAAAAACATTACATCTAAATAGCATGCGCATTGTACATGAACATTTGATGTTCAATATTTTTTAAACATAAGAAAACAAAAAACGATTTAACACCTCTCCAAAAAACATGTATTTTGGTTGAGATGAACCCTGTTGGGGCTGAAAACCAGAGAACTAAAAAAAAAAAAATTACAACAAATTATAGAAAATTAAAGTTTTATCTTATTTGTCTTACCTTGCCATAAAATTGAGGAACTCGCTGGTGATCCCTCTGGAAGGCATCTACAGTCGACCACATGCACGTATATTTGCATTCATCTTCACATCGCCAGCCCATCACACGTAGACTGAAAGGCTGTCGGCTGTTGAATAATTTAATGTTTGTACAGTTCTTTAGTAGACAGCCACTAAGGCACCTCTGAAATATCCAAGAGGAATCTCCTTTGGAACCAGTGGCCAACCCAGCCATCACATGGACAGTGAGGAATGCAACCATAAACATGCAGGAAAGACCGCACTTCATGGTCAACCTAAAATAGAAAAAAACAACTTCAGCAAAAAAAAAAAAAAGATGGTATTGTAGCATATATATATACATATATATATATATATTAATCTGCAGAGTAAGATTGCTTATATTTATTGTTAGTGAGCTCAATGCCTGGAAAGTCTGAGGACTGTGCAGACAAGAAACTAACAGTCACCTTAGGCCGTTGACTCCATGTCTTCGCTTAACTATATAAATATATATATATATATTAGTGCTACACAAAAGTATTGGATACATACATTCTTATTCATAACTAATTAGGGTTCAAGATTTTACCAAAAATTTCGTCAGTATATTCCTATAACTTATATTTTAGGTAGTAATTACAAAATCCAATTTTAGAAAGTTTATATTTAAAGAAAAATATAAATTAACAAATGCAAAAGTATTTGATATGTTGATGTAATATTTGTTTGCATAGCCTTTGTTGCCAACAGCTTCCAGGTGTCTTCTATAGTTGTCCATAATTGTTTTTTGCAAAGATTTACAGCTATTTTGCAACATTCTTCTTTGCAGAATTCTTCTATTTGTTAAATATTTTGTAGATTGCTCTTGTGAATACTGATCTTCAATATTTTCAAAAATTTTCAATTGTGTTGAGGTCTGGAGATTGGCTGCGTCAAATAAGAATTTTAATTTTTTTATTTTTAAGCCATTCTTTGATTAGTTTGACAGTATTTTAGGGATCGTTATCGTCTTGATACACAAAATTGCTATTATGTCCCAACAAATCAGCAGATTTTTGGATATTTTTCTCCAGAATCTCTCTGTACATAAACCAATTCAGTCTCCTAGTGATGATTTCTAATTCACCAATACTATACTGTTGGATGAAAACACCAACATACCATAATCAAATCACCACCAAACCTCAAAGCAGGAATCCTTTTTTTTTTTGTTATAGGCAGTGCTTGTAAATAAAGCTAATAACTCTTGTAGATTTACAATGTATCCCAAAAGAATCTGTCGGATTTTAAATTTGATTAACTTCTATAATATTTAAGTATTACTTACCAAATTTCATCAGTTAATTAATTCTAAGCTTTTTTTTAGGACAATCAATAAATATATAACTAAATATTAAAAAAAAAAAAAAGTAAAAAACAAAAAACAAAAAAAAAACAATTCCTCTACAAAATCCAAGAAATTCTTTTTGTATGGTTTGCCAAATTCCTAAAGATTTTGTTTTCAAAGATGGTAAACCTCCTGAAAGACATTCCAGGTTGAACAATCTTTTGAATGGAATTTTTATGATAAAGAATTTTTTTTTTTATTTTGAAGACAGCGTAAAGGAAACTGGGCCGAAACCTAGTGTAGAAACATCAAATTACCAAGATGAGGACAGAAATTTGAATAATAAAGTCAATTTCTAAAGGGAATCTTTAATCCTAAAAACTATTTATTGTTCATGAAATTTCAATAAAAGCCTTAAACCTTTGAATCCCCACTTATCAGAATTTAATTGTTATATTAGAGAAACATATTAAAGCCGAAACATTGGTGTATCTTCTTTTGTGTTGTCAGGGCCAATATATTGGTCTCTTAGGGTCTAAAGGTTTAACTATATTTTGTAGCCAACAGAAAAAAGCAAGACAGAAATGAACAAATGAAAAAAGATGAAGATTTAATTCGATTAAGTGGAAAAAAATTATATTTTTTTAAATCGTGCCAAATCAAAAAATAAGAGCAACAACAACCAAAAAAATAATTCAAATTCATTTTATAATCATTTACTTTTTTGTTAAACGGCATATCAACCATTTTAGGTGATTTAATGCCAAAAACAATCATTTTCTCGATAAACATTTTTTTGTCCACACATAGCTTTTTTGAATTATACAATATGGTACATTTATCCCTCATTGGAGGAAATGTGGGGATTCATACCTTTCATAAGGATATTAGTCCAATTATGAATGCAAATGGAATGACTAGGATTTGAACTTGGATATTACGGTTCCAAAGTTAGATTGCTTACCCTCTAAGCCAAATGAACTTCCCCACCTCACCATTTACTTTTTAGAAAAAAAGCAAAAAAACTTTTTAACATTACTTAAAATTAAAATTTTTTTTTAAATTTTTCATTTTAAAATTTGTAGAAAATATTTTGAATATTTATACAGGGCTCGACAGTGCAAGTGAATTTTTTCAAGTGGCAACTAAAAATTAAAAAATATTTATCTTTTAGAGACTGTTTTTTTTTTTACTTACAATCTTCCAAATACTCACTAAAAATTTCTTTGCAACATTTTTTTTAAAATTAAGCAAGCAAACTCAAACTATTTAAACAATAAAAAGATTAATAGAAAATAGAACCATATACTCTAGTTTTTTTTTAACAAGGCTGTTTGAAAAATGTCAAAAAAATTCATTTTTATGCAAAATAAAAATTAGTTCCAAGTGATATGGATTATACTTTCTTAAACAGGAACTATGTTTTGAATTATTAGTTTTAATATTAGAGTGAAATAACATTTAATGGGCTTGACTAATAACTTGTACATAAAAATGTTTAGTTGTCAAAGGTCAACTAAAGTAAATTTGTCTTTAAAGCCCTGTATTAAGTTGTTGTTTTTGTAATATCTTTTTCTTTTAAGTAGAATTATTGATAATATTTTGTAGGGCACTAAGTTATTCAGCAAATGACAATAAGATTATACAAGTGCAAAAAGTGTTCATATCATTAACATAAACAAATGAACTAACCTTTTTTCCTGCTTTTTTTTTTTTCAAATTGTTAAAAGGGGATCAAAACTAAGAGCAAGCAGATCGGTTAAAGTGAAGACTTCCTTTGTCTCATACAATAATGAACAGCAGAGATCAATAAAATAACTTTTGCACTTCAATAAGTCATTGAAGCAGTCAGTCAGTGGGATTTTGTTAACCAAGCAGTAAGGACTAATTAAATTGTATTTTCTTACATGAATAAGTAAATAAATATGGAAAGGGTGAGGATTGGTCTATATTTATATAAAAAAGAAGAGGTGGTGAGTTGGTAATGTTGTAAAGTCAGCAGAGACAATGACCGAGGGGAGGGAGAAGAAGTACCTAAAAGGTTATCGAACACCTTGTTAATAATATAATAACTGATAATAAACAATATGCAGTCAATAGGATCTGCTGTTATAATCTGCTTATTATATCATCAAAAGTAGTTCAAGGATAGAAAAAAAGAGGTTTTTTGTTAAAGTCATGAAGGATTTTTAAAAGAAGCTTAAAAGTTTGGTTATTGTATAAAATTTCATAAAATACAATTGAAAATAAATCCTTATTTCAATAAAATTGCTTATTTCTGTTTTCATATCAATCAGTTCAATGAGCTGAAAAATTCATCAAAAAATTCATTACAAAAAATAGCATCATTTTTGTCTATATTATGTCTATATTTATGTTTGCATATAAATAACCATTAATAAAATTTATAAGGATTTAATTACCAATTTTTTTTTGTTTTTTGTTTTATTATGTACAATTTTACTTGAAACTAAAGTCCACAAAAATATGACATTCATTTTTTTTAATGAATAGCTTTGCACCAAATAACTTTTGTCATCTTTTCTTTTGGGGGGGGTATAGGGGTTAATTT
The DNA here is from genome assembly GCA_034780655.1 of Idiosepius hallami. Classification (NCBI taxonomy): domain Eukaryota; kingdom Metazoa; phylum Mollusca; class Cephalopoda; family Idiosepiidae; genus Idiosepius; species Idiosepius hallami. The sequence goes on from JAUZSX010286004.1 coordinate 8,469, forward strand.
GAATTTGGTCTCACCCCGCACTTTCTCATATATTTTTTCAATTTACAAAATAAACTATGTTTTCTGAACATATATATATATATATATTCCATCCTCATTCTGCCATTTCTCTCCCTCCTCCACAGCTTCAGATCGGCACAGGATCACATGGATCAGAGGCGATTGCAAATTGCATTATTATGATGACTGAACTTTTGTATTCATGACCTGAAAGTTTCATATCTCTATTTCAGATATTAGCTGTATGAGACTAAGAAATCAACCCTTGTTTTGGACATGAATCAGAAGCAAAGATGTGTCATTAAATTCCTTTAAGATGAAAAAAAATGAACCAGTCAACATTTACTGGCTCCTGTTGAACATTTATGAAGCTGATGCAGTAGATTCAGTGCAGTTACAAGATGGGTTCATTGGTTTCAGAGCGTCAATAGAGATGTGAGTAATAAAGTGTGACAAGAAAATGGATCACACCATTGATTACTGGGAAAAGTGCACTGAAAATGGTTGTGGTAACAATGTAAAAAAAAGTTCTGGAGCACAAAAGGTTGCTTGTTTTAACAGTATAATTTCTGTCTTCATGGCTCTTGAACTATTTCATTTTTTAAATTAGGTGGCATAACTTTTAGAACAGCCCTTTTTATATTTCAATGATTCATAATTCTTTTATTTACTTTAGTTTTTAACAAATACTGTCAAAGAATTAAAGCAAATATTGATACAACAAAATTAGAATAATCTTTACAATTGGGTACTTATTTTTTGTTGGCTATTCTTCCTTCTAGACACTAAGTCCGTACCATAGATGCATTTATTATAAAGCTTAAAGCTCTTTTCAGTCTCAATGCCAAGCAAAGTGTAATAATGGTTTTTATAGCCAAAAATATTTTTAGATTATTATTAAGATTTTTATTTCTTTGTCTCGTAAAATGTCAACCCTCTTGGTTGGTTTTATAAGCATATCAGCCCTCTTGGTTGGTTTTACCAGCATATCAGCCCTCTTGGATTATTTAATGCTGAAAATTTTTTTTTAGTTAAGTTTGTTTATTGCTCATTAGTTTTTATTTATTTATTATTATGATTTATTTATTTTGGAGGATAATTTACTTTTAATATTGCAGTATAATTGGTATTAGTAGTAATGTGTGCTATGAAGGGTTTTTTGTTTTCTTTTTAAATATATCTTTGCTGCATTGTTTTTCTTGGGAACTCTAAGATGTTAGAGACTAGCTCAGAAAAAGGTCTTTTGCATTGTTGTCTTGGTGGCATCACGGCCTACTTATATTATATGGCCGTTCATCTTACATAAATTAGGCCTCTCATAACAGGCCGATTATAGTGAAACTGAAATACTATTAACAAATAGGCCCCTTAGGTAATTAAAAAATAAAAAAATAAAAGTGGCGTAACTTTAGGAATTATGTTTTTTGAATGTTAATAAATAATTTATAAATTTCTAGGGAATTTATTAGGGCATATTTTAATTTATAAATTTTTTTTTTAACACAAAAAAATCATGTTTACACTAAAAAAAAAAAATAATAATGCCATAAATCAAGAGTGACTTTTCTTGATTTTTCAAGCTCATAAGCGTGTTTCTTAGAATTTCATATTTCCAAATTATTTATTTGCTAACGCATTAATTGCATTTATATTGGAATTTAAAATTATTTGTGATAATTTTGTTTAACAAAAAATGCTTAACAAATGTGTAACATTTGTCTGTTCCTGTGGATATTATACAAACTGTGAAAAACTTTCTGTTTATCACACCTCTTTTACGACAGTGGTTTGCTTTACGACACTTGCTTTGCTTTGCAACACTTCTCTCTCACCACGAGATTTGAATGACGAGATAGATGAATTAGAGTTCGATAAGACATCTCAACTAGCAGCCAGCATGCTATCCAAGCACAACCGACAGCAGTCATCAACACGAGCACTTCGTCCTATCTCCCTCTATACTCGAAGAAGCACTATATATACACCACGTGTTCACTGGGAACCCCTGGTGCTGAATTTGCCCCTGCACCAAAACGGCCATGCCGAAACGTCCCATTCCCTATTCCTTACATAAATTGATTTTTTCCATCATTAAATTACTGAAAAGATTGATTTGCTATAAAACAAAATCATGAAGAAATCAAGAATAAGATATTTGAAATGTACTAAATGGTTTTAAAAAATTTTAAGGTAACATCTAAAATCTTTGAATACAGAAGTACTCAACTAATATATATAATTATTTAAATATCCAAATAATTTTTAAATATCTGTTTTGACTAGCATATGCTCTATTATTTGTTTGTATACTAGTATGTCTTCTAAATGTTATTTTTTTAAATAATTATTTGTTAAAGATAAAATAGAATCAATATTTTGTTTTGCTATAACTAATTTCCTTTTCGGTCAATCCTTTGAAAAGCATTTAAAAACAAATTTTACAAATTGTCATTAATTGTTTAATTACAATCTTGAATCTTTTAAATATGCATTTTACAGGGTAGAAATTGGCCCTAAAAACTATCTGTTGTTATTATTATTAAATATTTATTTTTCATAATTGAATCTAATTTTTCTATTTATTTTCAGATGTTTTCATTTAAGACAAAATTGGTTGGACTTCATCTATTTTTCAAAATTTTGTCATCGGAAATAATATAAATCTAAAAGTAATAGTTAAGTCTCATTTTTATTTGGATGAAACAAAAAAAAAAAATTAAAAAGAACACAGCAACATTATTTACCCACAAAACAGCAAGAAAAAAAGTTTTTTTCCAACAATATATTTTGAACTTTATCGCATGTACATAACAATAGATTAATTTATTAACACTACAATCTACCTACAATCAGATTAGTGTCTCTTCATTTTTTGGGATGGAGACTTCGTTAAAAGATATGCATACCAGTATACAAAAGAAACCTTTTTCCTGTGAAATAAGTGGCTCGACTATTTCTGTAAAGTCTACTTTATCAAGTTTTGGAGGTATTCATACAGGAAAGAAACGATATACATGTGAAATTTGTACCTCTTCGTATGCTGGGAGTCGGGAATTAAAGATTCATAGACGTACTCACTCAGAAGAGAAAACCTATTCTTGTGAAATTTGTGGGTCTTCATTTACTAGTAAAAGTTATTTAAACAAACATAAACTTAACCACACAGGAGTAAAATCCTACTCCTGTGAAATTTGTAGTTCTTCTTTTTCTGGAAAGAGTAATTTAAAAATTCATATACGCAAACACACGGGAGAGAAGCCGTATTCTTGTGAAATTTGTCATTCTTCATTTACTACAAAGGCTGTTTTGCAGAGTCATATACGCACCCACACAGGAGAGAAACCCTTTTCATGTGGAATTTGTGGCTCTTCATTTACTAGGAATGCTGATTTAAAGTGTCATATGTTTAAACACACAGGAGAGAAACCTTATTCCTGTGAAATTTGTGGCTCTTCATTTACTAGAAAGAGTGATTTAAAGTGTCATATACGTACCCACACAGGAGAGAAACCCTATTCCTGTGGAATTTGCAGCTCTTCATTTACTAGAAATAGTGATTTACAGACTCATATACTTAAACATACAGGAGAAAAACCATATTCCTGTGACATTTGCGGCTCTTCATTTACTAGGAATGGTGATTTAAAGAGGCATATACGCAAACACACAGGAGAGAAACCCTATTCCTGTGAAATTTGTGGCTCTTCTTTTATAATAAATTCTGAGTTAAAGATTCATATGCGCAAACACACAGGAGAGAAACCCTATTCCTGCGAAATTTGTGGCACTTCATTTATTAGGAATGGTGATTTAAAGAAACACATACGCAAACACACAGGAGAGAAACCCTATTCCTGTGAAATTTGCGGTTCTTCTTTTTCTGGAAGGAGTAATTTACGAACTCATATACGCACACACACTGGAGAGAAACCCTATTCTTGTGAAATTTGTGGCTCCTCATTTAATAGGAATGATGAGTTAAAGAGTCATATACGCATACATACAGGAGAGAGACCCTATTCCTGTGAAATTTGTGGCTCTTCATATACTACTAATAGTGATTTAAAGAGGCATATACGCATACACACTGGAGAGAAACCCTATTCCTGTGAAAGTTGTAGCTTCTCATTTAGTACAAAGTGTGGTTTAAAGTCTCATGTACGTACCCACTCAGGAGAGAAACCTTATTCTTGTGAAATTTGTGGCTCTTCATTTACTAGGAATGGTGATTTAAAGAGGCATATACGCACTCACACAGGAGAGAAACACTGTTCTTGTGAAATTTGTGGCTTTTCATTTAATAGGAAGAGTAGTTTACTAAGACATGTACGTAAACACACAGTATAATAATTTTTTCCTGTTAAATTTTTGATTTTTTTTTATGTTGGAAGTGTAATTTACTAAGTCATATACTACACATGCAGAAGAAAATCCTTATTTCTGTGAAGTATGTGGCTCTTTGTTTTCTCAGATGGTTATTTTAAAATGTCATATACGTCATCCATACAGCTTGAAATAAATAATGAAATCCATGATTTAACAGACCAGGAATTTTACAAATATTGAGGAATTGATGAAAGCGAGTCGATCCAGTGTGCTAAAAGGAGAGACAAGTTTCAGCAAAGAATATGTACACTGTGTGAGGAAAACCTACAAGATGCAACTTACCAGCAAAAATAAAATAACAGTTATAAATCAATTTGCTATGCCAGTCTTAACTTTTAGTTTTTGGTATAATTGACTAGCCTCAGAAAAATATAAACTGGCTTAATACAAAGAAAAATGCTGACTCTATACCAAGTTATTTATAGAAACAAAAGCATGCCTTATACTTACCACGTCAAGAAGGAGGCATGGGACTCTGAAGTTAACCATCAACACAGGGCCATAATTGTCAGCATAGGCCAATATATTAAAAGTTCCTGCAACCCTAATCGGTAGAAAATTAAAGATCACCTAGAAAAGAGATAGCAAGATGAACAACATCTGTAACGCAACTTGCTACACATTTCGGATAGGTTTGTCTCACAAATAATGTAGAGGATCCAAATAAGCCTGCTACTGAAATAGCCCTAAAGAGCCAAATAAATTATACTAGCCAATTTCATGAAAGTTAAATGGAAGAACGGGGCAACCATAAGCAGGAAAAATGCCTACAATCAGAAATTAAGGGGGGAATCCTTTAAAGATGGATCCTTGGACTTGTTACAGAGAGGAAACCTACATTAAGACCAAAAGAGGTTAATAATGGCTGCACAAGATCAAGGCCTTATGGCAAATACTTTGAAGAAAATGAACATTATCAGCAATAACTGCAAAAGCTGGTTCTGCAATGTTATCAAGAGTGTAGGCCATCTAATCTCTAGTTGTAAGGTTTTAATGGGATATAGCTAGTACATTGTACGTCATAATGGGGTATGTAAATACCTCTACTGGAAGATATGTAAAAAACTAAATATTGAATACAGTGAAAAAAGCATGGAAACGCCTACCCGATCGAACAGTTGGGAATGGAACTTACACCATTCACTATGGCTATGTTATTCCTACTACTACATATCTAAAAAAAAATGCAGCTGTTAAACCTGACATAGTAATTTGGGATAAAACAAATAAAATGGCTACCTTAGTAGAGGTCAGTGTAAGCAATGATGCAGGGCTTAATTAAGCTGAAAGGGGAAAAAATAAAACACCGATATAATAAAATAAGAAAAGGCAAAAAGAGACACACATTTCGACCGTAATATGTTTTTTTTAATAGAACGGCTCTGAGTGACTACTTGGTAATATTGCAAAGTCAGGTTCAAAGATTGAAGTTGAAATATCGTTGTGTGTGTCTTCTTTTGCCTTAAGTCGCCAGGGCCGATATATCAGTTCTTTAGGGTTTCAAGGGTTAAAAACTCATTTGGAAACACAGAGAAAAGTAATCTTTTTTCTTTTTTGTGGAGTATACTAACCAACATTTTTCCCAAATTCAGCTTTAAAAGTACATATGGAAACACATACTAGTGTTATACACCAATGAATACCAAATAATGCAGGGCTTAACAGAGCTGAAAGGGAAAAAATAACAAAATACCAAGGACTTATGTATGAGAAGAAATTAGAAACTAAAAGAGGTTGCAATTATACCAGTTATCATTGGAGCAACTGCGCTCATGAAAATGGTTTAGGGTTAGCAAGTATACCTGGTGAACCAAGTGCAGGGGAAATACAAACAATTGCACTGAAAGGGACGGCTAGAATCCTGAAAAGATCTCTTGGTTGGACTCATTAAAATAAGGGTGAATGTTTGAC
>JAUZSX010286114.1:0-14764 GCA_034780655.1 Idiosepius hallami
ATAATTTATTTTTATATATTTTATATTATATATATATATATATATATATATATATATATATATATACCTAGAAAAACTTTGAATCTACCTTGGAATTATCTAAAATTTCAAATCACATTTTGACTTATATGTTCAATTTCTGATTAATATACTTAAGAAACACATAAATTCTTTCATTCCCTTCTCTTCCTGGCTGTTTTACGTGATGATAAAACATTAGTTTTAAAAATAATAAAATCAGCACAAAGTTGATTTGTTGTCAAAATAACTCAACTTTTCTTAACAAGCACATCTTTATATATTATATCTATATATGTGTGTGTGTGAACAAATTGGTTTTATTGTCAAATTTACTAAAAAATGTCATATTTACATTTTTATTATATTATAATGAATTATATTTTTTTTTTTTATTTAGGCCTTAAAAGTTTTTCTGCCTACTTTCTTCAGTGACATGTATGTTAAGAGGGGGAATATGAAATACCAGATAAAACATAACAAATGGGATTTATAAAACGAACACATACACACACACACACACACACACTTTTTTGTTTTTTGTTCATTCCTCGAGTTTGAGGCGGACCATTGTCTTGACATCATTTAGCAAAGTGCATCCATTTCATATTTGTTTGCTTTTTTTTTCTCTTGCAAAGAGCAGGTGTGTAGATGTTTATAACCAATGCTTCCAATATGTTGAGATAAGAAACAGACCTTAAAAGATGATCAGAATAACCAAGTAAATAAATATAAGGAATATAAGATGATTACTGATGGCTGTTTTGAAGGCTAGTGATTGTGTGGATGAGTCACAACAATGAATTCCCAATGTGAGAGGACATATTGGAGATATTCTGATCTTCAATCTGAGTTTTTTTGACAACAGTCAGCTCCACACTGAGATGTAAATCTTCTAATTTATATGCCAGTTGTTATTCTGATGATCTTATATTTTTTTAAGCAGTATAAAGCCAAGTCTTCATATAGCTTGGCAGAAAACGTTTAAGGCATATATACAAAAAATGTTTTTGTAATTATAACCCATTAAGCATGAAAATATTCAGAATCACATGAAGGGGATAAATGAAATGATCTTCATCTTGGTTGTTCATAGTAAATTCTGTACTATGTTCTGTAATATTCAAATGAAATAACCAAAATGGAGATAATTAACTAATAACAAAATATATCCAGATGGATTTTATTTCTTTTAAATAATCTAAATTTTTTTTTTTTTTTTTTATTAAATAGTTTCTTCAACTGGTTGTGCCTTGAAATAAAAAGTGTGAGTTTATTTCAAGAAATATTTTAAATTATTTCGCATAAGTTTTATTTAAACCAGAAATTATTATTTTTGTAAATAGATAACTGTATATAATAATTTTTGTATGACTAAAAAATTTTTTTGAAAAATGTACATTTGTATAAAATAAAGTTGAATTTTTTATATTAATGTTTTTCTTGTTTGTCATTTCTTTGTTTGTTTGGAATTAAAGTTTTATTTAAAGCTAAAAAAAATTGCAAGAATAAGCTTGTCAGTAACTTGTTTTGAGGAACAATTATTGCTACATGGTATTTATATATAATGGAAATGATGTTACAGCATATAAGTTTAAATAGCCGTTTTGTTTTCTAATTTATCATGTTAATATAAAAAACGGTCATTTTAACTATAGTATTGATATATACCCAATGTAAAGTCTAAGATTTTGGAGATGGAGCTATATTTTCTTGTAGCACTTGGCTTATATTTGTTTTTTTGATCAAAGAGGCATAAACTTCCCCTTATCTCTAGAATTTGTTTGTTTGTTTTTTGTAACTTGATATAAATGCTTATTCTTGTATCAATTTTTTTTTCATTATATTAAGACAATAAGGAGATATAAATATTTAAGATCATAAGAAAGCCACTAAACAGTAAATGTTTTTTAATAAAGATACTACAAATATACATGCCTTTTGATTTGATAGTGTATATATATATATAAATTGAATGACTGTCTGGATACATGATTATATCAAACACAGCTGGAAACACTGGACAGCTGCTTTTTTTTTTAATACAAACTCATATGCTAGCTAGTTGATATGGATAGAAAAAATCAATCACAATAATAATATGAACCCAAATGGCTGCATAGTCAGTTAAGTTTATTTGGCTGAGTCAGAACTTCACTTTTTATGATGGTGATCACTAATTTGTATAGGCATTGCTTAGGAGTTCATGAGAAAAAAAAAAGCCAGCTTTTTACAGTTTTCAGTTCTTGTTGAACGTGTATCCAGAGTCTCATTTAATTCATGAATATACTGCAGGAACATACAAATCTCTCTCTCTCTCTCTCTCATATATATATATATATATTTTATGGCAAGCTATAAACTCCCATAAAATAATGTAATGATTGTCAATATTCTGATAAATTAATGAAAGATAAACAAGTAGAACATGAAATACTTTTATCATCAATTTTTCTTGGAAAATAATAATTTCATAAAAAACAAGTTAGAATTTGATCTTTTATTTAAATCTATACAAATTAAAGAGAAAGTTTAACTTTTTGAGTACGGATTCTAGTGAAATATTCAATACATCATGGTTTAGAGGGTTCCCACGATTCAATCTTGGGTCGAGTTGTTGAGTAAGGTACATATTCTTTACATGTACCTGATAAATTTTCAGTGTGTGGGCCCAGCCACTTGCGTTGAGTTGGAGGCTTAACAGTTGGGGCTTCATCACCAATGTAATGCATCCAACGATGCCTACAAATAGAAATATTTTCTCTTATTATCATATTTAAAAGAAAAACAAAGCAGTTTGTTGCATTTAACAGACTAGATTCATACTACTGATCCAAGTTCAATTCTGCTGCGTTCTCTTTAAATTCAGTAATTGCAATAACAGTAGTGGAGATGAGCTCCAATTATTTGTTAAAGAAAATATGTTTAGATATACTAATTAAATTTAGGTCATTTATTTGCATTATATTTTATTATGAAAATCTATTAGATTTTATTTTATCAGAAAACAAAAATGGTAAAAGTTTATACAATCTTTATGTCTATTTTATTTTAAATGAAAACATTAATATGAATTAAGTTACAGCTGATGATATATGATAGACTACTGAACAGTATCAGATTTGCTATCATAATACATGAAACAATCAAGCAAAAAGAAAGTACTCATCTTTTGGGTGAATTCAAGTTAACAACATTCTATGGCATTTCTTTTAACTTATTCCATTAAATTAACAAATTTTTATAAGTATGTGGCTTTTGTCCATACTTACCATGCAGCAGGAATCATACTGCCATCATAATCAACATTTACAGCCTCATTATAAACAACCCAACGGCTTCGGCCTGAGAAAATTATAAAGAAAATAACAAATTATTAATTTTGTGAATGTAGATGGTGTGGGCATATTATTTTCTGTGAATATCAAACAAATAAAAAACTTTTGAGTTTTCATTTTTTCTAAAAAATTACCTTCTGCATTTTTCAGCGGGAAAAATTCATCCAATAAGTCAATATTACTATAATTGAATGTTTACTTACTACTTTTTTTGTTTTAATAGCACTTACATTCTTAAACATTCACACAAAGTTGTATGATAAAACAAAAATAAAGTTTTATATTTAAGATAATAAATATTTCTATATAGTTTTTATAAAACTTCTTTTGATTATTCGATTTTAGTGCAAAGTAGCAAAATCGAGTGAAACAATGAAGATAATTATGAAATGAGAAATGTTTGATAAAAGTTGACTTCAATAAAGAAACCCATATGTAAAATACTGGCAACAAATCTATTTATATACAATAAGAATTGCCTGGCCTTGCTTGAGGGAGGATTCTTGATGATCCTTTTCTGGTTATTTTTATCCGTGTTTTAATCACAAATTTTTTTTCTTTCTAAGAAAACCAATTTAATTTTTTAAAAGCAAAAAAGTCCAACACAAATTCCAATCGAATTTGTTCTACAGGTTCGAATACTCATTTCAACGTTCAAGTTTCTATATTAAAAATTGGCAAGTTAATTCCTCAGACAGACTCACTGAGGTCACTTTTATAGTAATAGTAGATATGTTTTGATATAGAAAGGACAAGTCTAATATGATATAAAAAATGTAATTTTTTTCTGATTTATAATTTTATTTTAACTTATGTCATTGGCATAGGTAAAGAAATAACTTTCATATTTTCAATAAATATGAAAATTACTTATGGTTATGAAAACTTATTGAAACTGAATGTGGTATTATTTACATGATAATAATTAGAATAACCTTAAGGATACAAATATGTGGGTACATGATGATCAGGGACGTGTGTGTCTGGGGTGATAAGTAGGAATACCACATGTAGAAAAAAGATTTCATACACAAAAACAGGGTACAAATCTAAAAAATGGTGATTTTGATGTCACAACTGAAGAACTTTTAGACTTATTAAGGAGAGTTTAAAAGCGCTTCTTTTGAAGGAAGACAGTGACGAAACAAGTCATTAGTCGAAAAATGAACTGTGATCACGGCGATAAAAATCTTAATCATCTTCATCCAATGGGGTTTGCTAAAAATGCTACAAATTTATTGCCCAACGTAATAGATTAATCATATGGATTTTTACTTAGTTTTTATTCCTTTAAGCATTGGTTGTTTGATACAATGATACCATCATTAGAAAAGCAAAAAATTAGAAATTTACATTAAAAAACTTACCAAAAAAATAGGCTTTATTTTCAAAATATTTGTTTCCAAATTCATCTTCTCCAACAAGTGTTCCATATTTCAAATCATCTGTCCTGCAAAGTGAAAATGGCCAGTTAGATATTTTTCAAACCAATTTTGAACAATTTAAAATTCATGCTATTTCTCTAAGCAGTGCTCAGTGCTTAGAGAAATAGCATGAATTTTAAAATGTGCTTAGACTAAGCACACCACCAACCACCACCACACCAACCAGTGATCATTCAATGAGTTCACAACTCTTGCAACATTTTTAAGCTACCACTTTCACATTTCAAAACCAATCTCATAAGTATTGTGAAAAAAATGGACCCCATTCATTAGTTTGTATTTTATAAATAGCAGTTTTTGCAGTTACGGTTGGGTAAATTTCAAATATTGTGTCTAATTATGAAAGGGAAATTTTGTGTCTACACCGTTATGTTTTGGTTTGAAAAAAACAAAGAAATTAAATGAACAATTGTCATATCAAGTGTTGTTTTTTGAAAATTAAATTGAACGAAACCAAAAAAATTAAACAAATAAATAAAATTTATTTTCTTGGTTGTTTTGTTCTTTAAATTAAAGTTTATTTTCTTGTTTTCTTTCTGTAAAATAAATTTTCTCCGAAATATATTTAATTTTTTTGGTTTCATTCAATTTATTAAAACAAAAACAACACTTGATATGACGATTATTGTTCATTTAATTTAAACCAAAACATGACGGTGTAGACACAAAATTCCCTTCCAAAATAGAAACCATATTTGAAATTTACCCGGCCGTAACTGCAAAACTAATTAAGCTTTTCTTTGAGGGACTAACCAATGTTGAGTTGCTAGCAGACTCGTTAAATTTGATCAACAATGTAAAATAATCAATAAAACTAAAATAGAACTACTATGCATTCAATCAATTGTTTCAGCAGACCCGAATACCTCTAAAAATAAACATTAGAAAGGTGTTTTTAGTAAGTGAAGAGTAAGAGACTCACATTGAACACAATTTAGATAAGCTAAACAATTGTTAATCAAAAGAAACACGAAAAAAAAAAGATTCAATAGAATTTCAGTAGATATCTTCAGTTGACAAATAAATACAAACTGATAAAACTAACTTTTTAATCTTTTTGCAAAGTTTTTAGTTCACTCACTCCACATCCAACAAATGTAAACAGAAAGTAATCAATAGTGATTATAAATCGTTGATTTATATTTAAAATACCTTGAATTCTATACCACACACAGTAATTCTTATGACAAAATCTATTGAATCAGAACATAAATTTTTTTTTTCTATTAAAACTAAAGACGATTTACTTGGTGAGCCGCTAAACTTAAACTAAAAGACGATATGTCCTTTCTCGTAACTAAAAGTGTCCGTATTTGTGAAGGTTACATACAACATAGAATTATCTTATAACTATTCGCAAATAATAAATAATGTATGCACATGGTAGTAAACAAGTGGAATAATTTCCAGGTAGTACTTAACTGCACCTTACCTATAAAATGTTAAATAAGCTTGTTTTAATCCTCCATTCTGTCTCATAACAGTTATGAAATTTCGTAGTTTTTCGAAATAGACGGCCATGTTGAACTATCTTCAATCCGCACTGAATATTCTAATTTGCACGTGTTTTTATTTAGTTAAACAATCATCACAAATTTTAAAAACATCTACTTATTAAAAAAAATTAGTTTTATAAGTTCATCAACCTGTCTGTTATATATACTTTTCTTTTTTTTTTGACAATTTTATATATATAAATATTATTCAGTGCTGAACTCATAGTGCAGTTTAATAATAATGGCAAACTTTGTTCCTGCTGGATTTGAAGATGAATATTCAGACGATTCAGATGATTTTGAATTTGATTATCATCGGAATGTAAGTCATTAATAAATTCATTTAGATTTGTTTCATTAAAATCAAGAATTTCCCGTAAAAAGTTGGTTCTTTCCGTCCCAGAATTTCAAAATTAACCCATACCAAAATTGCGTCTTCATCAAAATTCTGCATTGGAAACGAAAATAATATTTTATCTTCATCTTTTAAAAAGAAATTCAATAAAAATTTATTTTCTTGACCAAATTTTTTTTTTAAAAAAAGGAAAAATTTTCTTTAATTTTTTTTTTAAATTCTTCTGTAACTAGAGAGATAGTTTGGTTGGTAATATTTAGGAAAAACAAACAAACAAATAATCCTAAGATTATGTTATGTTACTGGACTGGGTCATTGTCGAAAAGATTAAATTGTTTAACCTTTGAACCCTGATTTTTCAAAATTATCAATTAGTAACCCAGAGTTGTCAAAGAAACATTGAACCCAAAATGTTGGTGTGTCTCAATTTGCCTTGTGTTTTCAGGGCCGATATATCGACCTCTTATGATCCAAGGGATTAAAAAAAATTAATTTTAGAAACTAAAATTAAGCAGAAAATTATCAAAAATAGCTATTCTTAAGAAACTTATTTTTAGCTTATTTTCCTTTATTTTTATTTATTTATTATTTCTTTTTCAAAGAAATCCGTTATAGAATTAAAGGGTATTTTTTTTTTTTTACTTTTAGGCAGATTTTACACTAGTAACTTGAAAAAAAAGGCAGTGTTTTACAAACGTCCACACATTTTGAAAACAGGGACCATAAATCTATCGGGGACACTTGTGCATTTTCACCGTTAAAATGCTTTCAAAAAAAGAATATCAATTTAACACGCGTGATGAAAAAGCATCACGCGTGTTAAATTGATATTTTTTTTTTGTTTCATTTCATTTGGTTTTGATTAGGGGTTGGGTTTAGGGTTAAATAAATAGTTCTAATTTATTTAAATATTTTCTTCGTTTACTTCATCTAAATTAAATCAAGTGTTTACGTCAAAATTATAACACGTGATGTGACGGTGAAAATGCACAAGTGTCCCCGACAGATTTATGGTCCCTGTTTTTGAAATGTGTGGACGTTTGTAAAACACTGCCTGCCCTGCTGCCCTGAACACGTGTGAATGAATGAATATCGTTTGCCGTGTAACCGACTCGAAATTTAAAAAAAAATTAAACATTAAAATGTCTTTTTGATAAAAAAAAAACAAAACAAACTTTAATGACTTTTCACTATTTTGTCAAAATTTAGTGAAATCAACTCTTTTTAGTTCGTTTCGTAGTAGTTCCCAATACTTCAGGATGACCCACTCCGCCACCACCTTCACCGACAGAGTTACTACAAAACTTTTTTGAGGGGGAGGGATCTAAATGTTCCCGTTTAAAAAAAGTACATCAGGAAAATAGCTTTTATTTAACTAAAATGATACAAAATTTGGTTATAATTTTCACCGATTAGTCATAGTCACACACACACACACATAGGGTGAGTAGTAAGTACACTGCAGTGCAGCACTGAGACCAATCCAATTCATTCAAAAATCGTAAGGAACATCAATGCAAATTATTAGTCACATGTCTAAGTTTGTCTCCAAGCATCCTTAACCTTTGAAAAACGAGTTTAAAATGCCTTGATGTCAAACAAGACAACCAACAGTCCTATGTCGTTGTTCTTTTGGAGAATGAAATGACTGACTGATGATTGAATTGACTGACTTTTAGATTATTTTATTTGGACACTTTATTATTTATAAAGAATCTATATTAAAAACGAAGAGTTCTCTTTTAGTTTCGAAGTTCTTGAAGTTATCAGTCTGTCTCTTAGACATTTTTTTCAGCATTTACAATATTTTATTTCCGTTTCCTGTCTTTTTATTTTACGTTTTATTAGCACAAAAAAAAACGACTGTAGAAGATACAAAGATGTCAATGTTTTTTGTTTTTTAATTATGGAAATTGAATTAAATCAAATAATTTCTTGTTTGTGTCACTTCCATAAGCTTAAAATAAACTGGCTTTTAAAAAAATAGACAATTTTAAGGGAGATAACTGAACAAAAACTATCAGAAATATAATTGTGTCCCTTGTATCAATTCCTAGAAATTGTATTTTGACTTAAAAAAAAAATTCTTAGAAAAGATGTTGGCTCAGGCGGCCATGAAAGAAATGATAATGTTGGATTGTTTACAATTAAGGAAGAAGCTATTTTGTTAATTTAGAACCTTAATATTGTAATAGATTAATTTACTCATTCAATAAAATTGTTCGGCCAAAAGTTGTTTTTTTTTTATAGTCATGGTGGTTTCATTTTGTTAATATTCTTTGTAATGAATACTAGTACAAAAAAAGATGCAAGATGCACAAGCACTAACAAACCAAATGTATGGGTAAATTATTTTTCTTTTACGTTTTTTAGATTTATTATCCCTTACACCTAGTGATGGTTGGGCAGTAATTTTTTTTTCTTTTTGCTATTTCCGTAGCATAATTGTTTTAGAAGAAAGAGGTGCTAGCTCTATGCTCAACACCCTACCTGGAGGACCTTTTGTGGGCTTTGGAAATCAGTGTTGCCCTTCAACTAGTTGAGATACTCTCCCAAGTTAATAAGCCTCATCTGCCTTAGGCAAGTAAAGGTAGATGCAATTGTTTTGACTGGGATTTGAACTAGTGTAATTCTATTCAATAGTCTGAACTTTTACCTTGCTGCCCACATTTCTTATACTTGTTGTCAAAATACCAAAATGACAACTGACATGGCACAAACACAGGTCTGTTTTGCAAAAAGTATCAAAATTGCATGTTAACCATTGCTACAAAGCTAAAATAAAATGTGACCAAAGGCGTGTTTTTTTTAAAGGCCAACTTTAAACATAACTATCAAAAATATGCACTGAAGATGAAACTTGAAATATTGATATTGTTTATCCTTGAGTTAATTTGATAGGTTGAAGGGTGGATCATTGCTCAAAGATTATTTTCTTTGTAATGATATTGTTATCATGATGCTGGAGTTGTTCAGTTGAAGACTGGATAGCTAGTTGAAAGTTTAAGCATTGTTTGTTTTGAAGGACTGGATAGCCAATTGGAGAGCAACTATATTGTTTATCAAGGCACTGCATTGATAATTTGAGGTCTGGATTATCTGTCGAAAAGTGTTGACTTTTTGTCAAGATACTGCGTTGATGAAGAATGAATTGTCAGACAAAGAGTGAGTGTTGACAATATTCATAGAGATACTGTGTTAATGAGTGAAAGACTTGATCATCAGTCAAAATCATTGACATTGATATGATGCTTGATGTTTTAGTTGGATTGAAAGCTAAACTGGTAAGAGATACTTGTGCACCATTGATCTCTTGGAATGTGTTGCCAAAGAGCAAGTTGAAAGCATCACAGTGGATTGTGATAAAACTTATCCTGAAAACGGGCAGTGGAAAATGTTGCAATAAAATTGTTGAAGTAGTTTTCCTGAAAAGGACATTTGCAAATATCACAGTAAATGTTAAAGAAGTTATCTAGAAAGGTACAATAAGGAACTTTGCTGTAAGATTGTTGAAGAGCTGTCCTGGAAAGAACAATGAGAGGAATAGCTGGATTTTCTTGGACCTTCACTGTAACAGTGTTTAGTAGGATAAAGCTGATCCTTGCATCATCTCATCAGCAACTTGTCGCTACAGCAGCTAAGAAGGTTGTCTTGTATAACTATTCCTAGATTTGCTGATCTAAGCTAATGGAGGCAGTTGCTATCCATTATCTTCTTTAACTGAAACTGTGAGACAAGGGTGCCCACTGGGGATACTTGCCTAACTGATAGTCCAGGCAATGCATGCAGCTAAGCCCCAAAACAACTGATTTTCAAATGAAAGTTTCAAGACATTTTGCTATCAGATCATAAATGACTTTATCCAAAACAATTTTAAATAGATTTTTCACCTGAAGTGCAAACTAAGCAGCATAAAATAATGTGATTTAGAAAGGTAATTCAAATAGGTTTAAATGGAAATGATGGGAAAAATGTTATAATTCACTATCTACAATGTTACATTTTCTTTCAAAAATGTCTTAACATACCTGATTTTAGAAATGTGTTAATATCCTGGATTTTAGATATGTCTATCTCATTTTAGAAATACGTGACCCGATTTTTATGTTTCAGAGTCAAAATAAAAACAAGATATTCCCTGTAGTTCCAGCTGCAGGGGAAGCCACAGAAAACTGGAGTGCTTATGAGGATTGGAACAATGATGTTGTAAATGATAATTGGCCAAATGGAGAAGATTGGGCTTCAAAACAAATTTATGAGGGTGATCATAAATATACTTCTATGGATTTATCAACCAAATTACTAAGCAATGTTGAACTTCCTATTGATGATCTCCGTGTTGCTATTACTAATGGAGATCTGAAAATGACAGAGCAATATATAATTAGTGGTAAGTATGAAATATTTTATTTAACTGAATTGACATGATAGATATAGGTGTAAACAAAAATGTTTATGGAAAATGTAAGATTGGTGGTTGTTTAGTTTTATCAACAACATTAAATACATGGAAAATCTATTAAATTATGGTTTAAAAATACTACCCCCTTTTTTGTCTTACTTGAAAAATAGCAATTGCATTTATTGTTAAAAAGAAATATATATTAAATCTTTAATGCTTTTGGTAAATACTAAAATATATGATGCATTGATGATGAATATAATGAGATTTCAAATTTCAAATTAGTTGTAGTAAATTTTCTTTTTAAATTCACTGACTTTTTTTAAACTACATTTTTCTTTTTTTAACTAAGGTGTGGATGTTGATATTATTTTAAAATCAAACTGGACTCCTCTATTATATGCTTCAAATGCTGCTCATCCAGAAATTATTAAATATTTATTGGAGAAAAAAGCTAATGTTAATTATGCCAAAGGTAAGTGATCAAATTCAAATTTCTAGTTTATTTCTTAATATAATGAAATGACACATCTTCCTTATTCACTAAAACGGTAGCAGAGCTAACGATTACTAAGGACAATTTGCCTCATGACTTGACTGTACTTGTGTGGATAATAAGTACTACTACTAATCTCTTTGACATAATTGTACATCAATGTATATTATCCTTGTATTAAATCTTATTTAAAGTTTATTCCCATCTTCACCATTTAGAATCAAATTTGTGTGTATCATTTATGATATAACATTTCTAGAATTGCCAAATCATTTTCTAAGCTATTTTTCAACAATGACCCTTGAAATAAGTCTAAAAACAAAATCAAAGAATCTGTCTAATATTACCTCTAATTATTAAGCACTTATCCATTTTTATTATAGATCTTTATGGTGCATTAATGACATTAAGGCAATTATAAAATAAAAGCTCTGGATAATAACTTGCTTTTTGCGAATAATATGATTTTTAGATGATAGATAATTGCATCATCAGTTGTTTTTACAAAAACAATTTCAAATGAAAAATAATTTAAATCCCATTAATTTTTCCAATATTTGCAAAATCAGCTAAGTCAGTCCTGAATAAACATATTTCATTTTGGGGTTTGAAATATTTACCAAAACAATCGACTGAAATATGTCATTTTGAGGACATCCCAAAATATTTATAATTAAAACATATCTTATTACAAACTGAGATTTTGTTAAGAAATATCTACAAAATACCAAGCATTCAAATGACATACATTTTCTACACACTTCGCTTAGTTGCTGATTCCAAAACAGGATTTTACTTTGAATTTTAATTTGAATAAATTGTAATTTTTTGGCCTTATCTCAAGTAACAATCTATTATTGTTACATTAATAATACTTTTAATTTCTTGAAAGATAAAAATACAATAGTCAGGTAATAGCCTCTGTGAATATTGGCAGAAACTATTAACTTTACCATTAAAACAAAAATTGTGAATGACACAACTTTATGCAACTCAATCATTATTAATAGTCAAATTATTTGATTATTATTTGGCCTAAAATAAAAGTGCTGAATTTCCCTTATGTATAAAATCTTGTCATTTCAGCTGAGATGTTCACTCCCTTGATGGCAGTATGTATGTCCAGTTCAAAAGATGAGAACAAAATAGTTCAATGTATTGTCCACTTAGTTGAACATGGAGCCTCTGTTAATGCTATGGATCGGTAAATTATTTTCTTCTATGTTTATCAACCAAACCAATATTTTATTTTGCTTTATAATAAAGACTGCTTTATTCTAATTCTCTTATTTTGAAAAACAAAATTATTACCATGATATCAATATTGTTTTGATTGAATGTTTGTAACAGTTTCTTATACTTGAATAGTTTAATATGTTTGCTGGTAACACTGAGAAACATTGGAAAATATTTATTTGCACTTCTATGATAATTTAGGACTTTTTAAAAAAACAATTTCAAAATTAAATAAATAAAATGCTCCAGTAGATACAAAATTATTAACATGCTTGACTTAGCAGGAGTCACCTTATTGGTTTTACTTAATAGAGTGACATATTAACATTCTTTTATTAGTTGGATGCTAAAATTTCATTTTACACCTTTGGTAACTCATCAAATTTAGATTATATTTCTGGCATAAAATGAATATAATCAGTTTTTGTTCTTAATTAGCAAAACTATGACATTTTTAAGATATAGTCTGTTTATTTATGTTTTTTAATTATATATTTTTATATGGAGGATTGGCAAATAGATTGAACTCAGATTCATGTACATAAATGAATATTAGCCCTTATAATATTTACCTTGATGTATTCAAGTAATAGAAATCTGTTCAGATTGTGTCTAGTTTACATGGATTCATTCAATATAATGAACTTATCAAATCCTATATCACTCTTTGTCAAATAAGAAATCAGCTATTGATATTATTTTCTTCATCATCCTCTCTACTTGTCAGATTTAATAGCTTAAGGTTTTGGTTGTCTGTTATTACAAACCCATTTACATACAGATAATTATGAATGTGTTCCCTTGAATTTTTATGTGATATTTTCTTTTCATTTATTTCAGGTTTCATTCAACTCCTTTAATGCATGCAGCTAACAGTGGACATCTTTTAGCCTTACAGAAACTTTTGGAATGCAAAGCTGATCCCAATTTAGTTGATACACATGGCTGGACAGTAAGTTTGATATATGTTATGTATGAAGAGAATTTACAAGATTTTGCAAATGTTGTTTATGATCTAATGTCATTCCTGATGATGGACACAAATTGGAGTTTTAGTCTGTTCATGTTAACTGCCCCTTGGAAAAGGCAAAAAATCTTTTTTGACCTTGACTGTTAGGATTTGAGTGACACAAACAATTAATCAATCATTTTTTTATTTGGAATCTCTTGATTCTCATGGCTTTTTAAGTAAACCGATTACTTTCATTCTTTAAAGTCTTTCATATGTATGAGTTAACAGCTACAAGAGTTCATCTATATGTCTATTAATGGGAAAAAATAACTGATAACTTCAATCACAAACAAAAAAGTATCCTGCAATAAATAGCTATCAAATCTATAGTTTGTTTATTGCTAGTGTGTGGTATTTATATAGTAATATACTCTATAATGACAAAAGGTTTTATAAGTTTTTTGGGAGCATTGTGTAAGAGGTATTAGAGCATATTATTAAAGCCATATAAATGCAATGCAAGTTTGATTATAAAATTGATATTTACATAAACATATTACAAAATAAAACTTTATTTTTTTATGACTGTTTTTACTGAAAGTTTATCATAAAAATTAACATCAAAATTTTGAATCGAAAAACCTCTATGACAAACCAAAAGATCATCAATAGTTTGTATTTGGATTTCAATAGAACGAGTTTTTCTTTAAAACATAATCTTCATACAAACAATAATTTTGTAACCAAAATGCATAGTCTAGTTTAATATTTTGTTTATTTATGAACATTTAAATGATGTTAGTATTTTACCTTTAGTTATGTAATTTCTTTGCTCTATTCTGTTCAAAGATTATGACTGAAAGATAGAATCCAAAGTCACAGAATTCTTTCAATATGATGCACTGACACACATACATACACATATATATTCATACAGTAGAATTTTGTGATATATATATATATCAGAGCTGGGACTCGGGAGAAAAAATCTACCGCCGGTATCGCTGGTCGGGAGCGAGCCTTGTC
>JAUZSX010286224.1:0-14762 GCA_034780655.1 Idiosepius hallami
GACGGACCATAAACACAACTCTGCACACACACACACACACACACACACACACATATATGGGTAATTTGGGGAGCAAAGTTAAGAGGCACACACATTGGCATATATATGTAAGGTTACTTACACAACACATGCACACACGTCTCACTCTCTCTCTCTCTCTCTCTCTCTTTATATATATATCTATATCTATATATATATATATATATATATATATATATAAAGAGAGAGAGAGATTGTAGAAAATTGAACTCTTTCAAATTTCGCCCATAATATATTTAAATAAGGTTATATATATTTTTTTAGAATTAATTTTTTTTTAAATTTAATGAAGTTATATATTTTTTTTTAAGTGGAAGATGAAATTTCAATAATTATACAAGTAATATTTTTGATTTGATTTTCCAAAAGTAAAAAAAATTTCTCATACAAAAGTGTCATATTTTTTTCTTGTTGATAAAACCAGCATCTGCTTTAATTACTACAATGCAAGTTCTCGCAAACTTCTTTTGAGTAAAAAGAAAACATTTTAAGCAATAGATATTTGCTCCCTCACTTGAGAACTTTCATCTGCTAATACAATTTTTTTTTCAACAAAATTTAATGGTTTTATGCAAAAATGTATCTTTAAAGGGATTCTTTTTGTTAAATTAAGCAGTTAGCAATTTTATTTATAACTAAATTAAAATTTGGGCTTAGAAAATGCTGTGATAAGATTCTGAATATTAAAATATATTTAACCGCCATTGTGGTTGAATGATAATGAGTCAAGTTGTATTAACAGGGCTCTACAGACAAATTTTATTTTAGTCGACCTTTGACAACTAAATATTTCAATTTACTAACCAAATAGAAAATTTACTAGCCAAACTATGTTATGAATAAATCAATAATTTTAGGTGAAGTTTTGTTTAATTTTCAAATTATAATACAGACAAAATCTATTGGAGGAAATTCAGCATACTGTGTAGTTATAAGGTTATCCCAATGCTATTAGTTTATTCTTTTTGAAACTTCAAAAGAAGCTGACTACTATCAAAGTTTTAGGAAATAATACCACGTGATCAATTTTATTCCAATTTAAAAATACTTCTATAAAAAGCCTTGTTTGAAAATAAGTAACTATTAACCTTTTATTGTTTAAATTTAATTTTGATTCATTTTTAATTATTTTTAGAAAATATAATTTAAAAAGACATTTTTCAGTCACTAATGGAAGATTTGTCCGTGGAAAAAAACAAACAAAAAAAACAAAAAATCAAAACAAACAGTTGCCAAAAAGATAAGCGATTTTTTATCTTTAGTCACCAACTGGAAAAATCACTAGCAAATGCGAGTGATTTACTCACAATGTAAATTTAAAATTAAATAACTAAGATTTTTTGTATTTAAAAGAAAATATTAATATATACACTAAAACCATACTCCTATACATTTAGATGCACACACAAGTATACATATTCAAATGTGTATGGACATATAAAGAGAAATAGGGTGTTTTTTCACTGTAACATACAACTTGGATCTGCTCTTAAAGTCAACTCTCTCAATTAAATAAAGGTCATTTATGACAGACTAAAACAGTTGAATAAACTTAGTATCATAACAAAAGCTGGAAATAGAAATGAGGGTGGTTGAAACTTCTTCAATTGCCTCATAGAACCGCTTTGGGTTTTCATGGCTTGAAGGGCCCAGGGCTGTGCTTAGGGGCCCCTGCAGACCCCGCAATTGTGGGGGGGGGCACAAGCTTCCCTAGGGGCCACAAAGCTCCTTGACTTCACAGATCTTTTCTAAGACAAAAAACTACCAAAATGATTGTTAGAATTAATTAGAAAATCATTATCACACTTGAAATACACATCTATCAATCTATCTCTCTTTCTGTCTATCTCTCTCTATGTATATATTTGTATGTATATGTATATATAGTCGAAGGCTTCAGTATGTTGAGGGGTACAACTTGCCATTTTAGGGTAAAGGTGTATTCTGCATTGGGGCTGCTATGTGCCTTAGCATGGCACTGTTAATGCCTAACCTTATGCGTCTAGATACCTAGATTATGTTATGCTATGTGTGAAACTGTAAATTAGTAAGCTAATTAGGATTACTGATAAATATAGATGGATATGAAAATATGAATCTATATATTCTGGAATATACATTTTGATGGTTTTGTAGAATTATTTTTATAGGCTTAAAGTGTATGCTCATGAATCAGTATCGCATAAGAATAAAGATTACTACATGCATGTCCGTACATATATTCCATAGGTATATTTCATATTAGTTTTAGAGCTGTTCCTTAAGAAATATTTTCTATTTTTTATTCCCTCCAAAGGGATTAGAGAAAAATGGGTTGGTATATGTGTATTTTAATTGTGATAATGATTTTCTAATTAATCCTAACATTTATTTTGGTAATCTTTTGCACTAGAATACAACTGTGAAGCCAAGGAGCCTTGTGGCCCCTAGGGAGCTTGCAGATATCCCCGCAATTGGAGGTCTGCGGGGGCTCTAAGCATGGCCCTGCTTGTGGTACAATGTTATTCTGGGTTGAATTTATTTTAGTCTGTTGAGGCCGTTTTTTCTCCTTCTTACTTTCTTAATATCTATTAGTTAGTGTATGTTCGTCCATATTTGTGGAGAAGCTTAAATAATGGAATATTCCTTTTATTGACCAATCAGAGAGCTTAACGCTAACACCATATGACTTTAAATAAACTGCCATTAATTCAACACTGGAAGAAGAAGCTGATAGTTTGGTGCCCAATATGTCGCATAGATTATAATTGGGTTAGATTGTATTAAAATAAGGTCTTACCATTTCTCCAAGTTGAGACACTTTAATAGGATAGTTCGGTGCCCAATATGTCGCATAGATTATAACTTGTTGATCCTTAGAAGAAAGGTTTTTCTTCTCTTCCTCAAGACAAGTTTTTTCCTCTGAAAAATAAAATGGGGAACATTTTTTTTACATATTCTATAAAAACTTTTTTTTTTTAAAATAATTTTTAACGGTTTTTGCATAAAATACAAACTGTAGCAACATGGGCGTGGAGATGTGTCTGTCGGTGTCATCAGTTGACGTCACACTGAGTATAAAAGACACAATCACCATGTCAGATTACAGAGCAGGCTAAAGAACTTAGGGACAATGGGCTAAAACCTAGACATGATGCACTTGGCTGAATAAAATGGTTAACCGAAAATGCCCTGATTATAAAAGACACAATGGCCACGTCAGAATTCAGAGTGGGCAAAAACCTAGACATGATGCACTTGGCTGAATAAAATGGTTAACCGAAAATGTCCTGATTATAAAAGACACAATAGCCACGTCAGAATTCAGAGTGGGCAAAAACCTAGACATGATGCACTTGGCTAAATAAAATGGTTAACAAAAATAATGCATAAAGTGAATCTTAAATAATATTTATCACAATAACCCTTAAACCGTCATCTTTTTTTTCTAAGGAAGAACTTGATGAAATAACACATAAAACTTCTTAATTCGTCTCTTGCACCTTGTCTAACCTTCTACCTCATCGACCTCGAGTTTGTATGTGGTACAAGGTTTTATTATACAAAATGAAGAACTTGATGAAATAACACATAAAAGTTTTCTTAATTTCTCTCTCATACCTCATCTAACCTCCTACCTCATCAACCCAGAGTTTGTATGTCGTAAGAGGTTTTATTGCCCATAAAAAAAAAAAACTTACTTGATCGATCTTTATCCAGTTTATCTTTCTTGTCTTTGTCTTTAATGTTGACTGCAACAAATAAAAAAAGGGCCTAAGTATTTGTATAGATAAGCAGAATAGTATAGTTTTTGGCCTAGTTCTCTGGATTTAAATAGAGAGTCCTTTGGGTATACCCCTACAAGTCTTTGTATAGATAGGTAGAATACTATTGTTTTTGGCCCTGTTCTTTGGAATTTAGATAAAGGGTCATTTGGGCTCACTCCTACAAAAGAAAAAGGCCTAAATCTTTGTATAGATAGGTAGAGTAGTATGATTTTTTTGCCTAATTCTTTGGAATTTAGATAAAGGG
Organism: Idiosepius hallami; assembly: GCA_034780655.1. NCBI lineage: Eukaryota > Metazoa > Mollusca > Cephalopoda > Idiosepiidae > Idiosepius > Idiosepius hallami. Next base: position 4,051 of record JAUZSX010286224.1, read on the forward strand.
TCATTCAGGTTCACTCTTTCAAAAGAAAAGGGTCAAAGTCTTTGTATAGATAGACTAGTATGATTTTTGGCTTAGTTCTTTGGAATTTAGATAAAGGGTCATTTGGGTTCATTTTTACAAAGACATAAAAAGAGAATTTTTTGTTTTACATTTAGCCTTGTCCTTTGCAGCTTTAGGGTCGGGTTTTTCAACCGAAGGTTGCTTCGAAAGATCAGGTTCTTTTTTTTCTTCTTTGTGGAACGTGTCCTGCAAAATGGAATAAAAAACATTATTGAAATGAAGGATGATCAATTTTATAAGGATTTTTAAGACTATTATCCTCATCTTTATTATTATTTGTTTCTGAATCTTTGAGATGAGGTATGATAAATTTATAAGTATTATTCGGACTATTGTCCTCATCTTTGTTTTTATTTGTTTCTGAATCCTTGAGATGAAGTATGATAAATTTATAAGTATTATTCGAACTATTGTCCTCATCTTTGTTTTTATTTGTTTCTGAATCTTGAGATGAGGTATGATCAATTTTATAAGAATTTTTAAGACTATTATCCTCATCTTTATTTTTATTTGTTTCACTACATTTTGACTAAATTAAGTTTCAGTCTTTACCAGATATAAAAATTAAAAAAAAAAAAAAGAGATTGATTGATTGATTGATTGATCTGTTTAACGGCATATCAACCATTTTAGGTCATTTAATGGCGGAAAAAAAAAGATGATTAAAAAAAAAACAAATATGAGCAACTTTATAAAACCTGATGAAGATTGAAGGTTAATTTGGTTGAAACGTAGTGAAAAAAATTAAAAATAAAAGACGAGGACAATAGCTTGATTAATAGTAATAAAAATTTTTTTTTTAAATCAGAAAAAAATATTTTAGCTTATTTGAAGGATTTTATTTCGATATATTTCTCGATATTTCGATTGATATATAATCCTCGCACGGGCCAAATGTTTGATTGTATTTGGTCGGGCCAGCCACAGAAAAGGTTTGCTGTATTTTTTTTAGGCCCGAAACCTTTAAGGATGTGAGATTAGAGCACTGATGACGTGCTAGGATTGTAGCACCTACCGGGTGTAGTTCAGGTGTAATTCATATGAATACTGAATTCATTTATATCATTTTCATATAATACTCACCTTTTTCTTTCCTGAAATATTACAATCACTGAAAAAGTATCATCCGTTTCTTAAGGAGGGACATAAAATAGTGATTAGGTGGCAAAGTTAGACTAGTAGTAAAATATTGGACTGACCTTGTGCCTAACTTGGTTTGGTGCAAACCAAGTAAATATCATAGAGCAACACTTATAATAATGAAAGAAATGCCAAATATTGACCTTGTGCCCAACTTGGTTTGGTGCAAACCAAGTGTACATCACAGAGCAACCCTTCTCATAATGGAAGAACATAAAAACTGGCCTTATATCTAACTTGGTTTGGTGCTTGACTGAGTATATAATTCATCATAAGGAATAGCGATAGTAAAATGGGTTTCAGGTCAAATTGTCCATTTACAAAAAGGTCCAATTTGCCATAAGACCCATTCCAATTTCAGATCAAATTGTCCATTTGCAATAAGGTCCAATTGTCCATAAGACCCATTCCAATTTCAGATCAAATTGTCCATTTGCAAAAAGGTCCAATTTGCCATAAAACCCATTCCAATTTCAGGTCAAATTATCCATTTGCAAAAAGGTCCAATTTGCCATAAGACCCATTCCAATTTCAGGTCAAATTATACATTTGCAAAAAGGTCCAATTTGCCATAAGACCCATTCCAATTTCAGGTCAAATTATCCATTTGCAAAAAGGTCCAATTTGCCATAAGACCTATTCCAATTTCACCCATTGACAATAAGATCCAACTTTTCAAAATAATGTACACAAAAGATTGTCCAATTATGCATAATTGGACATTGGTAAAAAAGTCCCAATATTTTGTATCAAATTAATTAATTAATTTGATAAATGATTATTTCTTTTTTTTAGAAGGGTTAGGGTTAGGTAAATTTATTTTTTCAATTTTTGCAATATTTTCATTTTTTGTCCTTTTATGTAGACGTTAAAAAAAATTGGAATGGGCGATAATATGGCAACTTGGACCTTTTTGCAAATGGACAATTTGACTTACCACACAAATAATACCAGAAAGGTCCTATCAAAAGTGCATGTATGTTTTGCAAATATTCTTGTTGGTAGTTTTATTTCATTCCAACAATAACTAATAGTGAAGATAAACATTAAAAAATCAATAGACTTTAAAAAAAATCTATGGTATATTATTTTAGAAATTATTTTCAATAAATGGATTTCTAAGACAAAGTTATTTTTAGATTGTTTTCAAGATTTTTCCTTTTCTTTTCTTGATTTTTTTTAGAAATCACCACAGTTTATATAAGTTTTAGATTTTCAATACACACGGTTTTTTCATGCTTTAAACATTGATGTATAATATGTTATATTTATTTAATATATTTATTCTATTATGTGTAATGTCTATATGTCCCCTGTAGAAACATTGACATAGGACACAAACATCCCACATCAATATTTAAATATTTTAATGCAACTTTCTTTTTGGTCTGAGTACTTTTTGGCAAATGTTGGTTAAAAAAATACAATTCATTTTGAAAAAAATATTTCCTTGTTTTGTTTAATGTTCTTATTTATAGAAGATCAAAGATTAACTTCTGGAACTTTTATAGAAATATTTTGTACTTTAATTTCTGGCACAAATTTACTTAAAACACTTCTATAAAAACTAACATAATTCCATTTATAACTATTTTGTCTCTCATTTCAATCTTGTCAAATAAAATAAACTGACAATTAGTATCATTCGTAGCCAGCAAATTTAAATTACAACAAGAATATTTGTTGTCAAGTTGTTTATATTATGTAATTAGATGAATTGTTTAAAATGCTAATCCTTTTTATTAAAACTCCAAGTAGAAAAAAAATAATCATTTAAACTAATTTTATAAAATGTATAACTAGTTTGATTATCTCCTTATTCAAGAAATATACAGGTAGTCATTGGGTTACGAATGAGTTCCGTTCCTACGCTGGAGACATAATCCAAATTTCCACGTAACTTGGGATTAACCCTTTAATACTCCATAAATCACTAAATAAATGTCCGATTCCGCTTATTAAACTTAATACAGGTGGCCTTCGTCTTGCGAACGAGTTCCGTTCATATGCTGGCGATGTAATCCAGAGTTTCTGTGTAATTTGAAAATACCCCATAAATAATCGCTAAATAAATGTCCATTAATTATTAAATTAAAAAAAATCTTAAAATTATTAAAATAAAAAATAAGATGCTCTTTAATACCACATAAAACACTCAATAAATGTCTGATTTCACTTATTATACTCAATATTAATTCAATAAAATAAATCAAAATAAAAAAAATAAGATGCAGAGCAAAGATCAAAGTGTTTACAAAAGAAAAAGTTTAAAAGAAAAATTGACTTTTTTTTAAAAGGAAGGCTGTTTTGTGTTTTTTCTTAAAAAAATTCAAGCGTTGTAAAGTCAAAACTGTATATACGTCGAGTCCCTGATAATCCGAGGCCTGCCTGTAATCTATTACAATGATATAAGTTATTGACATCTTTTCTCACACTATTATCAAAACAGAAAATTACAAATTAACACGAAACAATGAAATTAAAAAAAATATATTAAGTTGACTGATTACTAGACAAAAAAAACAGCTTTGAATAGATTGAAAAAGACTTATTTAACCCTTTTAATCCTAAAGGGCCGATTTATCGGCCCCGAGAACATAAGGCAAAAAAAGACACACTAATATTTTGACTTTAATATGTTGCTCTAGTATAAAAGCTCTGAGTGACTACTTGGTAATTTTGATAAGTTAAGATTCAAAGGGTTAAATAAATATTTATTTCCAATGTAGTTTTCAAAGAAAGAATGATAGGATATATCATTAAGAAAGAGAAAGAAAAAGGCAACTATGTTGAACTTCAAGGTTTCTTTTTTTATAGTCTAAATAAAATTGTGTGCTTATCTTATAGCAGTGCAATCATAAAAGGAATAGAAAATCAATTTAAATACAATGGTACTCATTCTTCTACTTGTATAGACTTGAGTTACAGTTAAAGTTAGCTGTTCAACCTATAAAATATTTTATTTATTTATTACAAAAGAAAAAAAAACTATTTAAAAAGAACAATATTTTTAATCATTAAAGATAGGTTTATTTTAATACATCAGGCATTAGAACAAAGCTGCAATGTAAATAAGTCAAAATAAAAGTTTGCAGTCTGAGTGACTAGTTGGCCATTTGGCTAAGTTAGGGTTCAAAGGAATAAGAACATGTATTCTGCTGGATAAAAATATTTTCAATAATGCCATAGCTCAAATATCAAAACTGCATTAGGGTGATGAGGTTGGGTATATGGTAAAAGCTTTGACTATGGAATCGTATTATGAGAGTTCAAATCCTAGTCAAAACCATTGTATCTATCTTTAGCTCCCTCGGGCAAAAGGGGCTCATTAACTCAAGTGAGTAACTGATCCAGGTAAAGGTCAACACTGATTACAAAAGTCCAGGGATATAATGGGCACCTTTAGATGCCTAGGGCAGAAGGGGCTCATTAACTCAAGTGAGTAGCTGATCCAGGTAAAGGTCAACACTGATTACAAAAGTCCAGGGATATAATGGGCACATAAAATGGCCTTGTACCCAACTTGGATTTGTGCAAGAACAAATAAATATACTATACCATATTTGTATAAAAAGAAATGGTATCAACATGTTTCTACAAATTATGAGCAATAAGTTTTCATAAATCTAAATACTTTATTCCACATAAGAATTTTTAAATATTTTATCATCATATTCAATGGATTCTTAAATGGAAGAATTGACCTAAGTATTCTTTTTATTCCTTTAAACTCTAAAGAACCGATATATTGGCCCTGGGTACTCAAGGCAAAAGAAGGCGCATACACAACGATATTTCAACCTCCACCTTTGTATCCTGACTTAGCAATATTACTAAGTAATCACTCAGAGCTGTTCCATTGAAGAACCATATTAGAGTTAATGTCAATGTGTCTTTTTTGCCTTTGGTTACTAAGGCCGATATATCAGCCCCTTAGGGTCAAAAGGGTTAATAGAAATCTTAAAAAAAAAAAAAGAAATTTATTGAACAAATAAACAAACAAAAAAAGAAAAGAAAAGAAAAGAAAATGGAAAAAAAAGCATTAAATGAAAAAAAGAAGAAAAAAAAGAGAAGAATTGAAGAAAAAAAGAAAAGTAAAGAAAAAAAAAAGAAAAAAAAAAGAAGAAAACAAAAAATAAGAATCAATTCAAATAAAAAAAGAACGCTATTTACCTTAAGGATTTTTATTTCTTTGCTCAATAGACTCTGTGATTTTCCTAAGTTCTTTTTTGTTATACTTTTGATTGCAACGGTTGTACTTGGCCGCTGTTAAAAAAAGAGAAAAAAAAATAACATTAATTTTTTTCAAATCATTTCTTTGAGTTGTTCTTAAAAGAGATTCAAATTTTCTGTTTCCATTTTTGGCAAATCCCGTTTTCTTTTTCCTTTTTCACATTTGCGAAAATTTAATTCTCCATTTCCATTAAGTTTATTGACTTTTAATACTTTTTTTTTTATGACAAAATTGAAGTAAATTCAAACTTAAAAACAATTCAAATTTTTATTCTCTTTAAAGGAATACATGTTTTTGCATGAAAAAAAATTATTGAAAAACACAATTATTTAAGTATTTTATTTAAAACAAAAAACAAAAGAAAGAAATGATTGATTTAACATGGAAAATAATTTTTCTAACAAAGAAAAAAAAAATAGAATTTCATTTCAAATTGACAATTCTGCAATTCAGTCCATGATTCTGTGATCGCAGAAAATTAGGTTCCTTATATTAACAAACTAAAGCAAATACAAAAAGTGCTTTCTTCAGGAAACCCAAATAAAAAATGCTTCATTTTTTAATTAATAATCTCAACCAAATATCTGTAAAAAGATTTATGAAATGCATATTATCAATAAAAAAATTATCTTTTTCTCAAATTTGAATAATTAATTCATGAAATGACTTAAAAGTTTTTAAAAATGGTAGATTAAAATAACTCTTTAACCTTGGGTGTTGTTTATTTGAAAAACTACAATCAAGGTTATTGTCACAAATTTAATCCTGATAAGCTTGAACATTGCAATGATAAAATACTAGAAAATTATATTTTTTTAAGAATCAAATATTTGAGGATTCAAAAACAAAGTTAAAAACTGTTTCAATAAAAACACAACAAAAAGTAAAAAGAAAAACTTGTAAATTCTGTGGAAGAATATCAAATGTTTTTTTAACAGACAGGAATTGAACAATAACACTTGCAATTCCAATAAATAATAATTAAAAATAGCAAAATATTTTCTATAAATGTTGCTTTTTTGTTCACTCATCAAACTCATTCAAAACAGAACTTGTGTTTATAAGTTACAGAATGAGTATACTAATAGTTATTCAAAATAATTAATTATTTACCTCAATATTCTTGGTGTGCAACAACCCAAGTTTGGCATAAGGCCATTTTTACATGCTCTTACCCAGGCTTTTTACATTCAGTGTTGCCCTAGATAGCTCATCTAGGTGAAGGGCAATAATGAATCCAAAAAGCCCAGGGATAAAGAGCTCATGAAATGTCCATGTGCATTACTTGGGTTGGTGTTCGACCAAGTAAATACAATATTATCATGTAATTAATCTAGGTGAAGGGTAATACTGAATGTAAAAAAATGGCCTTGTGCCTATCTTGGGTTAGGGTTACAATATTATCATGTGATTAATAGGGCTATGTCAATCTTTTTAGCCCTACTCATTACTTGGCTATTTTGCTAGTTTACCATTTCTTTTTATTCAGCAAATCATGAGTAATAAGTAAAGAATAGAAATGGTAAAATTGCAAAACAGTCAAGTCTGTGACAAAAATATTCTTCATTAAAAGCGTTTTGTCAGCCTTAGTAATTACAATAAATAAATCCTATTTTCAAACTATTTTCGCACCATAACCTGGTTGGATAACATTATTAGGTCATCATCCTCCCTCCTTTTCTGTCACAAGGGGGGGGGATAACCCCTCCCCCCCTTGCGTACTCCCAGCTACACCACCGTGTCAGTGCGTGCGTGCAATTGCAGCGGTGTGTGGTGATCACCAGATCTCAACATCAGTTCCATAACCATCCACTCACTTGTATTGATTTTTTAACAGAGTTTTTGATTTTAACATTTGCTTCTTTATTGTATCTTAGTCATGATTAGGGATGTGACTAGAATATTCTTTTTAAAATATGCTTTATATTCTCTTGATATGCTGGAAATATTCTTTTTAAAAATATGCTTTATATTCTCTTGATATGCTGGAAATATTCTTTTTAAAATATGCTTTATATTCTCTTGATATGCTGGAAATATTCTTTTAACAATAAGCTTTATATTCTCTTGATATGCTGGAAATATTCTTTTTACAATAAGCTTTATATTCTCTTGATATGCTGGAAATATTCTTTTTAAAAATATGCTTTATATTTTCTTGATATGCTGGAAATATTATTTTTAAAATATGCTTTATATTCTTTTGATATGCTGGAAATATTCTTTTAAAAATATATTTTACATTCTCTTAATATGCTGGAAATATTCTTTTTTTTAAGAATATTCTTTTAACAAAAAGCATATTCTTTTTGTTAAAAGAATATTCTTTTTAAAAAAGAATATTCTTTTTAAAAAATGCATATTCTTTGTTAAAAGAATATTTTTTTATTTTTTAAAGAATATTCTGTTTTAAAAAGAATATGATTTTTGTTAAAAGAATATTCTGTATGCCAAGAATATGCTTATATAAAAAGAATATTCTTATCACCTAGTCATGGGATGGAAGGCTCAATAAAAGTGAATGTGGCTCTGACTCAACTCAAGAATCAAAATAACAATTCAATTAAAATCTCATTGATTTGGGCTCTGAAAATATTTTTTTGGAAAAAATTTAAAAAAAAGGTTTTATATTGATATAATTAGTGTTTTGTTGTTGTTGTTGTGGATGGAAAGAAAGCGTATAAAATAGGAGGAGAGGATTATTGATTATTTTTACGTAGACGAAATGAACTTAAATAAAGAAAGATTTTAAGACCTTCTTATTAACTGGGGATTTAGATTTAGATTATTCACAAATAGTTTTTAGTTGAAACTCAAGAAATGAAAAAATAAAGAAAGAAAATAGAAAAATTATCAAAAACCTACAAAAAAAACCTCTTTTATATTAGTAAAAAAAATTTTTAAGCGAGCAAAAAGTAAATGCTTGTAGTGGTCGGCAGAGTGAAAGAAACAAATAAATGAATCTATTGTAAAAAGATACAATTTGGCTCAAGGCCAATTGAGGAGGGGAGAAGAGTCAGGCTGGTCGTACAATTATCACTTAACCTTAACTAGACTCTTTCGTGACCCATTCACTTCTCATAATGGTTGAATACATTTATCCATCATCACAACAGTCACCAAAATACCACATTTACTCAATAGGCTGATCCTACTTAAAATGGTCTTCAATCTAATGCTTAACCTCAACTAGACTCTTTCATGACCCATTCACTTCTCATAATGATTGAATACATTTATTCATCACAACATACAACAATCACCAAAATACCACATTTACTCAATGGACTGATCCTACTTAAAATGGTCTTCAATCTAATGCTTAACGATAACTAGACTCTTTCGTGACCCATTCACTTCTCATAATTAATGAATATATTTATCTATCAATTAACTTTAACTAGACTCTTCCGTGACGCATTCACTTCTCATAATTAATGATTTATCAATCGCCACAGCATACAACAATCACCAAAATACCACATTTACTCAATGGGCTAATCCTACTTAAAAAGAACAAACAGTGTTGTTGATGATTAATATTTACAATTATTTACAAATGATGATAAGGAGTGGGACAAAATCATCATCATTGGCAGTCACTTGTGTTCGAGTATGACTGTCCTCTGTTTTGGTCCCTGTGGACCCTTTCGAGAAGACGCCTGTGTGTGATGTCTTTTAACGTGGGGAGACTGATGCTCCTGCAGTCACCACACGACCCTCTGGCAGAGGAGGACCTGGCTCCAATGGCATAGAGAGAACCACGACGACTGGAGGCTATCTTCTGTTGCAGCCTTCGCCCGCCTTCAGTGCCGTTGTTTCATTGTAGACATCATCCACCACACCCGCCGTTGAGGTATTGCACTATTTAACCCATAGCTGGAGGGAAGATAGGGCTTCATACCTTTCCCAAGGATATTTGGGACAAAATAACCGAAAAGAAAAAATAGAAAAGTTAAACAAAATAAAATCATGGTAGAGTTAGTAAAACCCCTTTTCCCCTCGCTATTTTATTTATTTTCTTACCCGGGCTTTTACATTCGGTGTTACCCTTCACCTAGATGAGCTGCTCTCCCAAGTAAACGATCCCCATCTACCCGAGGCAGCTAAAGTGAATGCAATTGTTTCGACCGGGATTTGAACTCGCGTAATACGATTTCAGAACCCAATGCTCCAACTTCGCGTCTATATTTTTAAATATGTCGCCTGCAAACCGCTGTTCTGCACAGCGTCATATTGGCCTTGTGCCAAACTTGTGCCAAGTATATATGATATTGGACTTGGCGGAATTCAAAGAAATTGACGAAGGAAGCATGATGTTGCCCACTTCTTCCGTACTTGGGCTGCTCTTGAATTCAACTGTTAAAAGCATTTTTCTTTTTATTATATGGGAAAATTTAAAAATGGCCTTGTGCCAAACTTGGTTGGTCCATTCACCAAGTAAATATCATACAAGGAAAATGTTAATATGCCATTTAATTTAATTTTTTTCTGTTAAAATTACTTTGGCCGGTTGCGAAAGCTGCTGGTGTCGTCTGGGGTGGCAGTTTCGCCTCAGCCACCGAAACCGTATTATCACTTCTGGTTGGCGGATGATGAGGGCAGAGTAAAGCGAAATACTAATAAAAAAAACTAATAATATTATAAACAACTAGAAGTATCACTCGGCTTTACCCGGCGCCAGGGACTGGTCAATATTTTTTTTCTTTTTAAAAAACGCTTCGTGTTTGAAAATAAATTATTTTTTCTAGTTTTACAAAAACGCTTCTAACGCTATTTATTCAGCTGTTTATTTTTTACGGTTCTTCGTATCTTCTCAGTGTTTAAAAAGAAATTTTAAGTAAGAATCACCACTTCTAAAACGCTGAAAGGATTTATACGGTCAAGTTGTATTGGAGACACTTGTTTTCATCAGATCACCGAAATTAAGCAACGTCGAACTTGGCCAGTAGTAAAATGGGTGACCATTTAAGAATACCAGTGTTTAGTTTCATATTTTCTTCTGGAAATATAGCTCCTGCTTGATCTAGCCAAGTGCATGCCCCTAAATTCAAAACCGGATGTAGAACCCGTTCAAAGGCAACGATTAGAGTTTTAATAATATACTCGCAGAACCTGTGTATTATATTTACTTGGTGAACACTAACCCAAGTTTGGCACAAGGCCATTTTTACATGCTCTTACCCGGGCTTTTTACATTGGGTGTTACCCTTCACCTAGATGAGGATATTATATTTACTTGATGAGCACCAACCCAAGTTTGGCACAAGGCCATTTT
>JAUZSX010286334.1:0-14762 GCA_034780655.1 Idiosepius hallami
ATATTCTTCTAAAAGTAATGTCTCTTGTAGTTTTATATATAAAGGTTGATCTAAGAGAATTCACTTGCATTAGAAATGATTTTTACTATGAAAATGCATTGGAAATGATTTTTTCTATAAAAAAGGCATTGGAAATGATTTTTAATATAAAAAAGGATTAGAAATGATTTTTACTATAAAAAAGCATTGGAAACGATTTTTACTATAAAAAAGGATTGGAAAGGATTTTTAATATGAAAATGCATTGGAAATGATTTTTACTATAAAAGGGGCATTGGAAATGATTTTTACTATAAAAGGGGCATTGGAAATGATTTTTACCATAAAAAGGCATTGGAAATGATTTTTACTATGAAAATGCATTGGAAATGATTTTTACCATAAAAAGGCATTGGAAATGGTTTTTACTATGGAAATGCATTGGAAATGATTTTACTATAAAATTGCATTGGGAACGATTTTTTTGTGTGAAATTGCATTGAAAATGATTTTTTTTTGAAAATGCATTAGAAACGATTTTCCCAATGAAATTGATTTTTAACATGGAAAAACATGATAAAAATGATTTTTACTAAAAAAATGCATTGGAGCCATTTTTTATTATTAAAATACATTTGCATTGGTTTTTATTTAAAAAAAAATCTATTTAATTATTTTAAAAAGATTTTAATTTGTTTTTGCTTTCAAAATACGTAATAAATGGTTTTACATAAAAATTGATCCAATATATTCTTACTTTGTAAACACATTTCACGATATCCATAATTGCAGAAAAATGCAAAAATTACATTTATTTTTCACTAATGATTTTATTCATTCGATTATGTTTGGTTTGGTTTTTCTTGTTTTAAACGACCTATCAACAATTTGTGGTGTACGTTTAAGTCATGTTTAAGACACTGGTCCCGCTAGATCACCGAAGTTAAGCAATGTTGAGCCTGTTCAGTACTAAGATGGGCCAATTCATGTTGAAGACACTGGTTCCCCTTATATCACCGAAAATAAGCAACGCAGGACCTGTTTTGTACTAAGATAGGTCAAGTCATGTTGGAGACACTGGTTCCCACTGATCACAAAAGTTAAGCTATAGAGCCTGTTCAGTACTAAGATGGGTCAAGTCATGTTTGAGACACTGGTTCCCACTAGATCGTGAAAGTTAAGCTATATAGAGCCTGTTCAGTTCTAAGATGGGTCAAGTCATGTTGGAGACACTGGTTCCCACTAGATCACGAAAGTTAAGCTATAGAGCCTGTTCAGTACTAAGATGGGTCAAGTCATGTTGAAAAAAAAAGAAATAAAGAAAAAACGAAAAGAAAGAAAGAAGAGAGGAAAAAGGGAAAAACAAAAAGCAAAAAAAAAAAAAAACAATAAGAAAGAAAGAAAGAAAGAAAGAACAAAAAGAACGAAAGAAAGCAAGAAATAATAGCAAAAATAGAAAAGAAAGAAAGAAAAGAAAGGGAATAGAAAGAAAAAACACAAAGAAAAGAAGAAAAGAAAAGAAAGAAAAAACGATAAGAAAGAAAAGAAAGAAAGAAGAGAAAGAAAGGAAGAACAAAACAAAACAACAATAAACAATAAAAAAAGAAAGAAAGAAAGAAAGAACAGAAACTAAACTCGTTAGCGAATGTTATTATTGGTGCAGTATCTGTTGTGCATCAGATAGACACCCTCTAAACCTTTAATGCGCACATCCAGGGGAGGGAACCCGCAACGACATGCAGCAGAAGCCGCAGGGCTTTTGAAATTAGTGTTGCCCTTTATCTAGATGAGATAATCTCCCGAGTTTACAATCCACCTCTTCCCGAGTTAGCTAAAGTGAATGCAACGGTTTTGACTGGGATTTGAACTCGCATAATACGATCTCAGAACCCAAGCTCTTACCAATGCTCTACCGTATGTATGTATGTATGTATATATATATATATATATATATATATATATATATATAATATGTGTGTGTATTGTCGGTTATTTCACTGACAAGAAGATGGGGAGAGTAAGAAAAGGCAGTAAGGGCTTGCAATGAAATGGTGACGTTGCTTACAAGCAGTTTTTTCTTGTAATTGATGGTTAGTGTGTACATGTGTGTGTATATATATATATATATATAGTGGTTAGTGGAGGTTAGCGTGTACATGTGTGTGTGTATATATATAATATATATATATATAAGCAATAAAAGACATTTCTTGATAAATGCTTTTTTTAATTTTCTTGGCTTCCTTCTTTTCAAGCTCTTGGTGAAGTTTTAAAATGTCATGTTGAGTTCAAACTCTCATTCTGTGATATCTTTAGAACTATTTGAATAAAATTCTTCAAGTATTGAATATTTTAATCTTTATAAATTCTAAAGTTATAAAATTTTTCTTGAATTTATGGTTAGAAAATATTTATCAGAATTACATGGGGAAAAAAAACTTGGTTTTGCTTAACTGTGGATAAATATTATTTTATCTTTAGATAATGAGAACAGATGATCAGCGCATAAAACATGAATTGCAAGCCCAAAAAGAAAAGATTAAAGAAAACACTGAGAAAATCAAAGTTAATAAAACTTTACCTTATCTTGTGTCAAATGTTATAGAGGTAAGTCAAATGTTTACTTATAATTATTATTTTTTTTTTAAATGTTAATCTTTTTACTCTTGCTAATCAGTTTCTTTGTGTAAAGTTGCTTTTGAGAATCCATACTATAAAGAAATAACACTACAAGGCAAATAATTCTTTCTGTTCATATTTTTTTAAAATCAATATTAAATACAAAATGTTCTGATAATCATCTGATTGATGTTAGTTGAATGTAGAAATTTCAGTATTCACCCAGAAATTAAGAAAATAATTGTAAAGTGTCAGTAATAATACTTATCATTTAGTGTTTTGCTAATTGAAAAATTATTTTAAGAGATAATTTTTATTTTCTTAATAAAAACTAAATTAAATTTGACCCAACTTTTTATTTAAGAAAAGAATCACAATAAAAGCAAATATTGAACACATGGTAATTTTCTAGTATTTTTCTTTACTTGGTTTTATCCTTGATATCATATAAATTTCTTTTTTAATAAATTTCATAATTCTTTTAACCTTTTTGGTTTTTATTCTTAAATAGTTTCCTTATTCTATTTGTTTGATTTTTTTCTCAGTTATTAGATATGGATCCTCAAGACCAAGAAGAAGAAGATGGAGCTAATGTTGATTTGGATGCTCAAAGAAAAGGCAAATGTGCTGTCATTAAAACATCCACAAGACAGGTAAATCCACATTATTATTAATTATAACTTTGTTGTTTTTTTTTGTGTTTTTTTTTCAACTTAAATCCATAACCAGAACCATATATTTTTCACAAATGTTTTAATTGCTGAAATTTTTTCTAAATTTTTTTTAATGAAAATTTTGATTACTGATTTAATTAAAATCTTTGTATTGTATGTATAAACTTTTTTTTAAAGTAACAAAGATTTCCTATAAAAGCTATAGGCCATGAATGATTTTATATGCTTTGTATCACTTGTTATCACAGTTACAACTAAATTATTGTTCTTTCATTATTAAAATATATTATTTCATTGGTTCTTAATTCAAAGTAGCATCTCTCTATAGCTTCAGATCAAAACATTCTGTGTTAAATGGTTTTGTGACCATCCGATGTATTCTATTTCATAAAGTAAAAACTATCAAATTAGAACAATTTATTCTTCATAGATTGAAAATGATTTCTGTGTGCATTTTTCATCCATAATTTTGAATGAAAGTTGCGAAATTTGTTTAAGATTTTTGGAATTGATCATATCTGAAAAGTCCAAAGTGCTGTTTCAAGAACAGTTAAAATGACAACTGAAATCTAAAACATAGATAATACTTTTTCTTAAGCCTGATCTCAAATATCCAGATAAACTGAAATCAACATTTATCCTTTCTTAGTGATATTTATGATAGAACCATTTCATATTTATTCAAAGTAATCAGGTTTTTTTAAAAAAAAGTTTTCTATAATCTTTATTTTCAATATTCTATCCATTTTGTTGGAATTATATAGATATTTTTTCTATTCTTTTTTATTGTTTATACCAATTTGTATTATTATTATTGTTATTATTATTAATATAGACTTACTTCCTGCCCGTCATTGGTTTGGTAGATGCAGAGAAACTACACCCAGGAGATCTTGTTGTGAGTTTAATTTTTTTCTTCTTAAAAAGTTTTTTGCAATAGGAAATCCCAAAAATATGAAAAAATAAATCTAAATTAAATGATTGATTAAACAAAATTTTTTTTAAAAGAAATTAAATCTATTTTGTATTTAATGTTCATTGATTTATAAGATGAAAACAAATCTTTTTAAATAAATTTATATAATCACATATGAATGTGACTTTCCTGTTAAACTTTTTTTTCTATTTCCAGGGAGTGAATAAGGATTCTTATTTAATTTTGGAATCTCTACCTCAAGAGTAAGTAGAAACAATATTTTTTTCTCTAAAGCAATTTCTAGTGAAAGCAGGAAGGTATACAATCCTTACCAATTTCGTTTCTCAGGGTGACAATATGGCACTTTGGTAGTTTCTTTTTGTTGTTTTTTTTTATTATTCCATTTGAACTTAATCCAACCAGTGTCTTAGTTTTACCTAATTATGTCCCTTTTCTTTGTAGAATTTTTTAGAGTTTCTTTTTGTGGTCAATTATTTTTCTCCTATCAATGTAGTTTTAAAGAATGAAGTGTTTTATTTGTTTTCTTTCGATAGATATGATTCCCGGGTTAAAGCCATGGAAGTTGATGAAAGACCCACTGAGCAATATGGAGATATTGGTGGCCTTGATAAACAAATTGAGGAGGTTTGTATTTAGAATTATTAATTTATTACTAATTTAAATCTTTTACATTTAATACATTTTTATGAAAAGATAAAGGAGTATTTCATCAATTTTCCACAGAAAGGGGAATAAAACAATGGATATAATTATAATTGATTAACATAATTAAAATTATAATTTAAAACCATAATCATTTATAAATCTTTTTCTATTTATAGGGAAGTAATCAGTATTGTATTAAGACACAAATTGTTTCAACAATTATTTGAAAATGATATAGATTTGTGAAAAATGTTTTTTTATGATAGTTTTTGGCTCTCACGAAAAAATACTTTTGTTTTATTTGAGATGATTTTGCTATAACAATATATTTTATTTTTCAAATATCTTTAATTACAATTTTCTTTTTTATGTAGACCAAAAAACAGTTCTGGAGTTAAAAAAAAAATCATGGGGTTTATTTGTAAATATTTTAAAGACCTTTTCATGGATTGAAAATCTTGTTTTTATTTTAGAATATATGAAAAATCTCCCCAATCAAATAAAACT
This sequence comes from Idiosepius hallami, assembly GCA_034780655.1. Classification (NCBI taxonomy): domain Eukaryota; kingdom Metazoa; phylum Mollusca; class Cephalopoda; family Idiosepiidae; genus Idiosepius; species Idiosepius hallami. The sequence goes on from JAUZSX010286334.1 coordinate 5,362, forward strand.
GATTAATTTCCAAATCTTATTTTATAACAAAACTGAAAATAGTTTATACTAAAAGTAAATAATATGAATATAATTATGAACTTTTTAAGAATTGCAATTTGTTTACAATTCCTTGAAGACAGGGATTCCATATTTAGTTTGCCTTTTGGGATTTTAATTTTAATTTCCAGCAGTCTGTTATGTTTTATCAATGGATTAACACTCTGGAAAAAACTTAATAAGAAAACATGGAAAATTCTTATATACTGTTGGCAATGGATGAAAATTTATTTTTGTCTGGATGCTATAAAATACCCCATTTACAACCAAAAGAATTGTATATATAAAACCCAATAAAGCATAAAAATGATTTTATTGCTTTCTGATACCAACTGCAAAAGGAAGCAATGATTAATTCAGTTTAGTATGCATTAATCAACTGTTACACCCAGTGGTGCATTTGGCAGCAAATTTGTTTTTTGCTGTTTCCGTAGCATACTTGTTTTTGCGAGAAAGAATCGCTAGCCCTATGCTTAACCTGGAAGACCTTTTTTTGAGCTTTTTGAAATCAATGTTGCCCCTCACCTAGATGAGCTGCTCCTGGGTTAACGAGCCCCATCTGCCTGAGGTGGGCAAAGGTAGATAGAATGGTTTTGATTGGCATTTGAACATCTGTAATGATTCCATAGTCCGGGCTTTTACCAATACTCTATTTCGCCGCCTTAGGTATGCATTGGCCTATTTTAATCATAGTTTCAATATCTATTTGGAACCTTGAATTTATTATCATCTATCTATGGATTAAATGCATGAGTGGGTGAGATCTTTTAATAGGCCACCTATTTAGATATACTGCTTATGTCTTTAGATGTTACAAAAGGAACATTGTTTTCAGACTAAAAGCTCAAATACAATCCTATCAATTTGAAATGCTGTTGAAATGCTTTTTCTAGATTGATATTTTGGACTTTAGTGGTTTGAGTTCTGGATTATAGAAACCAAAAAAATACTTTAAAAAAATTTCTTGCCATTAAAATAAAATGGCAGATAATTTATCATTTATTTCCTATCAATTATTCTTTCCATCTTTTCAGTTGATTGAAGCTGTTGTTTTGCCAATTACACATAAAGAAAGATTTGAAGCTCTTGGAATCCAACCACCAAAAGGTAAGACAACTTATCAAAGTTTTCTGAATTTTTATTTAGCAAATACTATAGAAAAAAAACTAGATATTATATTTACTTAGCCAAGCACCAACCCAAGTTAGACCCAAGGCCATTTTTACGTGCTCATTTAGATCTCTGAGCTTTTATAATCAGTGTTGCCCTTCACCTAGATGAGTTACTCTCCTGAGTTGATAAGCCCTATCTGCCCAAGGCAACTTTAGGTAAAAGCAATGGTTTTGGCTGGGGTTTGAACTCGTGCAAACTTTTACCAATGCTCTACCTTCACTGCCTAAAAAACTAGATATGTCAAAATCTATTAAGACTTTCTTTTATTTTTATTGAATGATTTATTTTTGTCACAAAAAAAAATGAACATCATTTTGTACATTATAGATGCAATAATCTAGATTTATTTTTAGTTATTCATTGTAAATGAATTAAAAATTGTTGCTATAAAAAGTTATATGAATTGATAAATTGAACCTGTACATCATATTTCTTTAAAATACATGAAAAGTATATTATGAAAATGTTAAAAATTTTGTCAAAAGATTTTCCTAAAATAACATCTTAAACTTATGAAAATATTTTAACCCTTTAAACCTTAAAAAAACGACATATTGGCCCTTTTGACTTAAGGTAAAAGAATACACTCACACAACGATATTTCAACCTCCACCTTTTGACCCTGACTTAACAATATTACCAAGTAGTCACTCAGAGCTGTTCTATTAAAGAACAATGTTAGCGTCGAAATGTCTGTGTGTTCTTTTTTGCCTTTGGCTACAAAGGCCAATATATCGGCATTTTAGGGTTGAAAGGGTTTTTGAAAATTTCTTATTATTTTTTGATAAAATTAAATTTCTAGTAAAACATTTTTTCCCAAATAATGAATCATTATTCATTGAGATAATTAATAAAAATTAAATGATGTCTATCCAATTTTAGAAACATTGAAATCATTTTATGTAAGATATATAGAACAAAAAAAATCTTTATTTCTATGCTCTAAACTTATTACCATTATTGTTTTTAAATTTCTGTTTATTCATTGTTATCATTGTCTAGGTGTGTTGTTATATGGTCCTCCAGGCACTGGTAAGACATTATTGGCTCGTGCTTGTGCTGCTCAGACCAAATCCACTTTCCTTAAACTTGCTGGTCCTCAACTTGTCCAGATGTTTATTGGAGATGGTGCAAAATTAGTGAGAGATGCTTTTGCTTTGGCTAAAGAAAAAGCTCCTGCAATTATTTTCATTGATGAATTGGATGCAATTGGTAAGATTAACAATTCATTTTGATTTACATTGATTTTATAGAAAATCTATTCTTAAAAAAGATTTTATAAGAAATTCAATTGAATTATGTGATAATCTTGGATTTCTTTTCAAATGCAAAAAATAGTCTTTATCTTTACTTTAGAAACTTCAAAACTATAAACCTTTTGTTTCAATAAAGAATTTTTTTCTCTTTTTATCATTTGACTGAAATATGAAGTTAAGACAAAACTGCAAAGATGTAATCTGTTGTTACCTAAGTTTTTCAGAAAAAATTAATAAAATATGTGATTCTTTTTTTTACTTGAGTTGAATAAACTTAAAAATAAGAACATTGCAAAACTACTTAACCATTTTTATATAAAAAAACATAAAAATTTTATTATTTATTAACTCTATTAATTACACTCATCATTAATTGTTTTCCTAGTGTGCAGTATATACCAACTTTTCTTTCTTTATTCCCTCTAGATAATAAAATGCATATGAATTAAAAGATATCTAATTACAAAATCTATTGACTAAATATATTTGTTAAATGTATAAATTGTATTTCTACAAATAGTTAAAGAAAAAGAATAAAAAAATCATAGAAGCCCTTAATATCTTTTTCTGATTATTCAAAATACCAGGTCTCCTAAATATTTTTTTATGAATTTATGTTTTTGATAATTTTAGTTTTACTATTCTCATCTTGGTTGGATTTGTAATATATCAACTACTTCAACCTTTTCAGGTGTCTTGTGTTAAATTTTAATATGAAAAGAGTTAAGTTGTTTATTTAAATATTTTTAGATAATGACATCACCTTAATTTTCATCATAATTTTGAAAAGAGCTGCTATTACTGTTTACTGTTATGTTTATAATAACTACTTTGAGTAAAATTATGGTTTTTGTACTCTCTAGTTTATTAAAACAAAAAGACTGTTTAAATTTTGGTTTCCGTTTAAAAATTAATAGATTTAAAAAAATTTACTTTTTAAAACTGTTTTTGTTTTATTAAAACATTATTTAAAAAAAATGTCAATTTTTTTCTTTATCCTAGGTACAAAAAGATTTGATAGTGAAAAAGCTGGAGATCGTGAAGTACAAAGAACTATGTTAGAACTTTTGAATCAAATGGATGGATTTATGCCTACTTCTCAAATTAAGGTGAATTATTATCAGTTCTTTTTTTTAGATTTTGATGTACAGAGATAATTATGGTAAAAAATATTTTGACATTAATTGTTAAATAATGAAAAACCTAAAAGAGTTTGTTCTGAAAATTAGAGTATAAACATTTGATTACTGTCAAAATTTGATGAAAGTCAAGGTATATTAAAGAGTGAATCTTAAACATTTTATTTTGCAATTTAATGATAAGTTGGCACTATTATTTTTAAGCAAACAACATTTTTAAAAATATTGGATTTAGAATTACATTTGTAAGGAAAGTCAAAAATAAAACTGAATAGCATTAAAAAGGTCTTAAAAACTAAACTCTCTTCACTTCTATAGATTTATTTGTTCAATGCTCTAAAATATCATTCCATATGGTTTTTCAGATTAGCAAATGTCAGTTGAAAACCAAAATCTTTTAATTAAAATTTTATTTTATTTTATTTAGTTTTATTAAGAAGCTTATTTTGATTTTTTTGTTTTTAAAGATCAATTTAAAATCACTTTGTTTACCATATTATTTAAGGTTCTTAAAATGAAGAAACTAGTATTAAAACCTATAACAAAAACATATTTAACAATTTTAATTATAATATCTAATATAATTTCGGGTAAATTTTCTTAAGGTGTCTCAGAACAACACATAAGACATGGGCTGCAGATCCAAAGGTCTATGTCACTCTAAATTCTTTTTATTCTGTCACCTACACTTAGGGTGAAAAAAAAAGGCAAAAAATCCCAACATTATGCTGAACTCCATTCTATTTTTCCCCTAAATGCTGCTGTGGCATATTCATGAGCATTTTGTAATTACAATATAATCTTTAATAAAACCATTATTGATAGCAGGGAATATTGTTGCAGTAAATGAAAATCTGAATTGTAATTAGTTTAATTTTGTATTCAGTTTCTGATTCAGATTGAAAATAACTAATTAATCCAATTGTAGGAAATTCAAAAATTATTTTTATTGATTTTTGTTTGTATTCCTTGTTATCATTCAGGTAATTGCTGCCACCAACAGAGTAGACATCCTTGATCCTGCTTTGCTCAGATCAGGAAGATTGGACCGTAAAATTGAATTTCCCCATCCAAATGAAGAGGCAAGAGCTAGAATTTTACAGATTCATTCAAGGAAAATGAATGTTTGGTAAGAAGACAAAATAGCAATTCTAGTTTTTATTATTGATTTTAATTATTATAATTTAATGTTTTCATAAATTGTATAAATGTTTTTATTTATCAGTCTCTACAGTTTTTTTAATCAGCATAATAATACTAATAATAAGATAAAAATCTAAAATGATTATCATGATTAAAAAAAAAATAAAACTTTGTTTTCCACATGAGTTGTGTTAATGTAATTTCTTTTTTTTATTTTAAATATAAGTAAACTGATTCTAAAAGCAATTGCAACATAAGGGCTGATACCATTTTTTTCAATAAAATGTTCTTTTTGATTTTTGTAACTACTTAAGGGAAAAATGCTTTTTAAAGATAGGCCATGCCAGGTTTATTAGTAAACTTTTGGTTATTATGAAAAATGAGAATAGAATTTCTTTATCTCTTTAAGGATTAGATTCTAAAAGATATTTTTATTGTGTTTTGTACATGTATACATTTGTAAAGTTTTTGAAATAATTTTTTCTTGCATTTTAGTGAAGGTGATGTAAACTATGAAGAATTGGCTCGATGTACAGATGATTTTAATGGAGCTCAATTAAAAGCAGTTTGTGTAGAAGCTGTAAGTCATTCAATATTTTTCTTTTCTTTTACATTAATAATTATAAACTTTTTCCAATTTCTATAATAATATACAAATTTTAACATACATATGTGTTCCTTGAGGCTTAAAACTGCATTAGTTCTTGAACAATTAACCCACATCCAGAGCTTTCATTGATTTCTAGGGAAATTGTTCACAACTAATTTGAAGGCATCCCATGAATTTCTCTCTGTTTCAGCCATTGCTTGGTTGAACTGTACATCCTTTATTTCACTTCTCATCTAAGGGCTATTGAATGACTTTTGTCAAAATTCTACCCCAGGAAAGCATATGCTGGGGGTTTTTTTTACTGATAGCCTTAACAAAATTCTTCATCAATCCCAAGTTTTATATGAAGAGGTGAAAGCAAAATCCTATTTGAATCAGCAATCTCATTAAGTGAGCCCAGTTTGAGTGTTTCAATGGCCATTCACTGTGTATGAAGTATTTGTCAGCAAAACTTGGATCCTGATTCTCTAAACCTGATTTCAAAATAAGTTTGGAAACATAATTTTACTAACTTGGTCATTTTTTTAATATTTGCCTGATAATTGTTTTACCACAAATATAGAAAAACCTGTTGGGATCATTTTTGCCTTTTCTTCTGTTCATTGTCAAATCTCTGAAATAAAATGAATAGTTAACCACAATAGAACTTATATATATTTAATCACAATTTATTTTATAATTAAACAATAAATTTGTAAAACTTTTTTGCAAGATTACCACATTATTTTGTAACACATAATTGAGAAAAACATGTAAAATAGGAAAATCAATAGGAAAAAAACTAGATGTGATTAAAGTAGTTTCAAATTCGAATTCAGCACATTGATTTTACTTAGAATCATTCAAATCAATCTTGACAACAAAAATGATGCAGACCATTAAGTGAATTATTTTATTCATTTTTAATAAGGATATCAACCTCAGATTATGAATTAAGCTTAAGAAAGATGAGGTGATTTTTAAGATCCGTAAAATTTATGAAAATGCTATTTTATAAGTATTTCTATTTTTAACTTAATGCTTTTGTAATGTTCTTTATTTAACTCTTCTTTTTCCCCTCATCTGCTTATTATACAGGGTATGATTGCTTTGAGACGTGAAGCAAAAGAATTGGTTCATGAAGATTATATGGATGCAATTATAGAAGTCCAAGCTAAAAAGAAAACCAACCTTCAATATTATGCCTAAAGACAAATAACAATATTTCATCACTTTTTGTATTGTCCATTCAGTAGTCTTCTTGAAATTATTTCTTCATTCTTTTGTACATATTGACAATCTAAAATAAAACAATACAAAATGACTTTTAAAAAGTAAATGCAATTTATTTTTGTTTTAATCATTATGTTTAATAAGAAAATCTATGGTAAAAAGATTAATAAATAGGATCATTTAATAAAGGGAATTTATCCAGACTAATAATTCTCTTTGATCTTTTTCCATTACAAATGTTTTATACAAAAACATAATTATGAACTTAAATAAGCTTGGAAAAAGTCTTAATTGATAAAAGGTTTTTATATAAAAAATTCAAATAATCTTTGTATTGAAAATTGACTTGTCATGAAGAATATAAAAGATGTATGTATACATACATACATAAGTGTGTGTGTGTATATCACACACACATAGTGTCAAACCTAGATGGCTGAATACATAAAATATAGTTCTTAAACTAAATGTAGGGAAATATAAAACTTTGATTATATTCCCACAAAAACAATATAAATTTATTCCTATAAAAAAAAGCAACCCTCTAGATTTGATAATTTGAAATTAAAAGTTATTTCCCATTTTATATAAAATTGTGACCAGTAACCCTATCTGAGATATATTTACTTGGTCTTGCACTAACCCAAGTTAGGCACATGGCCATGTTTAAGTGTCGATTATATCTCTCAGCTTTTGCAATGTGTTGCTCTTTACCTAGATGAGTTACTCTCCTGAATTAACAGCCACGTCTGGCTGCTGAGATATAGGTTTTTGTTAAAAGGGAAATAACCTTTAATTTCTTTTTATTTGAATTATTTCTCTTGAACATAAAATATATATTCTGTAATTAACAGTTCAATCATTAAAAGAAACAGAATCAACTGTTCAATGCAACAGATCAACAATAGTTTTTGTCTCATGAAAACAAAACATCTTCTATAATTAATCCAATGTCTTAGATTCTTTGTCCACTTAAAACTAATGGAAACTCAAATGATCTTTTCATTAAATCACCATCTTGTAATTTGATTAATGCTATCTTTCCAATAATGACCTCATATCGACTTTTTTTTCTTTCACTGAACGTCAACAACAAAAAGCTGTTCTCCTCAAGTTCACATCTCGTCAAACCTTGAATCTAGTGTGTATGGACTTTTCATCACTCGACTTTTAATCACATGTTTTTTTCTTCACGTGAATGCTTAATCACTCTGAGAATTTTAATCACTTGGGAATTTCTGCAAGCGTCTGAACAGTATTTGTAGCAATTCCCAAATCATTAAAATCAGTTGATTAAGTTGCTGTTAAGTAGGAAAGAGGGATTTTTTGGAGATAAACTGCTACATCGTCCACTTGCTGAAGTTTTGCAACAAGTCTAATTTTTTTCAACCAAGCTCCAACATCTCCCTCGCCAGAGAACGGCTTTATTATGACACTATTTATTCGTACCTTCGCCATCGTAGAGCCGAAATAGCTTGTAGCAGTTTATCTCCAAATAATCACTTTTTTCCTCCTTAACGGCAACTTAATCAACTGAACTTAACGGTTCAGGCGCTAGCGTTCTTGTGTTTTCATCTTTCTTCTCAGGACGCGAAATACACACCCTCGTGCTGGCTCAAAATTTATGCGATGTTATATTTCATTGCCAATTCCGCTACAGGAAGTTCTTTAGGAGCTCACTGATAGGGTTTATTAATCTACAGACATACATATTTTTTGATCAGTTTTTTTTTTTCATCTTGGCATGCTGGATGGACTCATTTTCTTCTATGCCAAAGCATTACAACTCTCATCAATCTGCATGTTTTCCATGGATATCTTCTTGTGTGCCTTCACCGAGGATTTTACACACTTATCCAGCCCAAGATTCATCCGAATGTATTTGGAAAAGGTATGAACTGTAATAGGGTAAGCAAGTAAGAAAGTGGTCTTGTTAGAGTTTTAATCTGAAGAAAAAAAAATGAGTAAACAAATAAAAGTGAAAGTTTGTAAACTTCAAGGATGGGCTCAGCAAGGCCTTCAAACCCAGATGCAAGTAAACGGGGTAGATGAAAGAAAGAAAGATGAAAAGAGAGAGATGAATAGAGAAACAAGATTCAGGGGTTGGTGTGAATTTTAACCCTGGAAAGATAGCTGACCAATGACTAAATGACCAGGTCAATTCCTCCTGATGTAATATTCCACGATTTTGGAGGAACTGAACTGCGGACTTTTTGTCGTGTACCTGAGACGAGAGCAACAGTAGGTTCATTCTTGGGGTGACTCACTCAAAGTTAGTGAGGGTCTTCTAGAAAAGATCCATTTTTTTGTTAATTAAACATTAAAAATAAAATAAACAGAAGTCAAAAATGATTGTTGATGGGAGAAAATTTATTGAAAACTCTGTTCTAAAGAAAAAGAAAAGTAAACGCTGCGTTTGTTGTAAAGAAACGCTTGTGTAAACGGTTAATTGTATTCTATTTTGTTTTGTCTCTAACCTAATCTAATAAGTAAAAAAGAGTTATTTCCCTTAACTAATAATGTTAGTTGTGTATAAGTGCTTCTGGTGGCCTTTTTACTGGAAACCTTTTTTCCAGTGGAGTTTTTTCCTGAAATCAAATATATAAAAGGAAGAAAATTTGGTATTAATGCAGGAGAGGAACATATTTTCGGGTTGTTAAAAAATGGAATGTGAATTCTTAATATAGAATATATCTGTATCTGTTTCGGCTATCTCCCTATACGGGTTGAGCCGGCACCCCATGAACATTCGAATATTCATAAGGATGATTCTAGGAGAAAGGCGGATGATGTGGTAGGGTCCCCAGCCCTACCCCGCGGTGAAGACGA
>JAUZSX010286445.1:0-14762 GCA_034780655.1 Idiosepius hallami
TATATATATTACTCTCCAATGAAGGTACTCAGCTTTGCTTTTAGAGATTATTTTTATTTACATTTCATATATTTTTAATTACTAATATAATTACTTCATTAAAGTCAACATTTGCATTTATTTATCTCTCTTTAAGAACAATAAACACCAAATATATTGATAGTAAGAGTGATGAAAAATCATAAATGGTCATAAACAATGTTTTTAGTCTCAGTTATAGATATATTTCAAATGAGTGTTGACATCAATCTTCTCAAAATCAGTAGACACTTATTTAGATTATATATGCTTATGTGTAGAGGGAGAAGGAGATGGTTGATTTTTACAATTACTTTAAGGTTCTATTGAACAAAAATAAATTTTACATAGCAATCAAGATGACAATAGGTGGAAAATTTTGAATAGCATTTCATTTACATTTTTTGAATATAGATTTTAAAATGAGAAAATATAAATTCTAAATCTTATTTCAATTATCTTTCTATAACTTAGTTTGCTTTTAGTTTATGTACCAGGGTGAAGTGACAAATTATATATATATATATATTAGTTTGCTAACATATAAAGAATTAATGAAGTTTTGACAGTGCTGTATGTATATATATATATATATAGACTACATTTCATTTTGTCAAAGTGTCATTTTTGTCATTTTAAAACCATGAAGAGAATTATGAATAAGAGTATAAGAGAATAATATGAAATGTGAGAGGTGTACTCACTCTTGTGATATTTGATTAAAAAGAATTTTAATATTTCTTTTGAATATTTTCAATTCAATTTTTATGAATATATATATATACATATATATATATATATCATTCACAATTTTAATTCCTAAAAAAAAAGTAGTAATAAACCAATGTCAGTTACATTTGATATGAATATAATACTTGGAATAAATTTAAAACTATTTTTAAATGTATTTTTTAAGTTCCTTCTTTTACTTCAATTACATAATTTATCACAATTCTGGTGTCCCAATCTTTTTTGAATACTTTACATACATTTTTCCTTATATTCATAAAATGTGGATAATGGCTAAAAACAATGTGATATATATTTGTGTTATATATGTGTATGTGCCTGGCACTCACCTGCAGTTGTACAAAGATGCCAATCATCTAGGGTCCCTCATGTCACCGGTTTCATCTTCTTTCCAATCAAGATAGAAACATCAGGAAAATTACACCCTTATCACCACTTTATAACTTTCATTGTGCTGGACTCTCTGGTGCTCCCTTTGCTCAAAGAGGGTAGTCTGTATGGAAGAGCAGCAAATACAGGAAAATATAGCAAAGCCTCATACTCGCCAGGCCACCTCTGCTTCTATCAGTATTTCCTCCACATGTCCTGTCAGTGACTGAAATCTGTGAGTCTCGGATTGGACTGTTCAGACTCACAAAAAGATACTCATCATTGGATAACGATGGACTATCAAAAGAAAAAGATCTCTGTGTGTGTTCGTATTTTTAAAATATTGTCTGTATGCATATCATTACTTATATATTTAAGCATTTGTAATAGAGATCAGTGCAAAAACACTTCTAAGAAAGATATTGAGAAAGTTTGCTACCTTTTTAGTTTGATGATTACATAGGAAAAAGATTGACTGTTCCCTTATGTAACTATAGTATACATATATATATATATATATATATTTATATACACACACAAACATACATACATACACATACATATGTATATGGATGTATGCAATTTTTGTTACTTAAGCTAGGATCTTTTTCTGTTTCTATAAAATGTTTTTATCACAAAATATTGCCCAAAACTTGTCAATTTATGATTAATGCATCAAGCAAACTTTTATTTGAGCATATATTTATTATGTGTATTGTTGTATGAAAATGTTCATGTATTTATTTGTTGGAATTTATATTTCTGTTACTTCAGTCAGTGAACTCCAACATATGTCATACTTGAATAAAGATTTCCTCTAATATTTCCTTCCTGTAGCTTTAACACTATTATTTCAGTACAATTGATAAAAATCTATTCTTTTTATTTTACTTTTCTTATCTTCTCATTCACTTTTCTCCTTTGTGACTTTATTTCTATTTCATTTTTTTATGAAACACCTCTCTATAATATTTCAATTTTTTTGGTTTTTAATAAACAACCAAATAGTTTTTGTTCAGCTTGTGAAACATTCAGATGTCTAAAGAACAATTCTTCCTTATATTTTTCTAAACAGTTTCACTTTTCAATTTTTTATCTTCTCTCATATTAAAACTTTTCTGTTAGTTTAATATCATTTGAATGGTAATTCATAAAGTTGTACGCAGACTCTCATTGGAAGATACTTCAATTAATACACCAAGAAATTTTCAAAGCAAATAATCCATCTATAAACATATATATTTTATTTATTTATTTAGGGCAACCAGGAGATTCAAAAAGATCTCTGATTTGGATATACTGCCATGTTCTTTTTGAGTAAATTCTATAAAATATTTATCATCAAATATCTCTAAATAAAATAATTCCAGTAATGGTACGCTTATCCTAATCAATCCACTATGCCATTACCCTAAATTAGATTAATCATTTATTTTTGGAATATTTAGATCGAATATATGAAAATTATTAATCATTAAAAAAATGATGTAAAAAAGGATCTTGACAGGCATTTCACTTTAGAAGATGATTAATCTGATATTTTCATTATCAGAAATTATATTGTCTTAAAAACGATGACTTAGGGAAAACAGATTAATATTTGGAAAAGAAATTCATCAATGATACATATTTATTTTAAACTATATATATTCATTGTTATTGTTTGAATCTTGTGGCTATTGTCAGGTTTTCTACATCATTATAGACATTACTTTAATCACTTAAAGAGTTAGACAAAACCCCAAAATAAATTTTTTATAAAAGAAATGTCAAAATGTCATTTATTCAATGAATCAAATTTAATATTTTATAAACTATTGGTGAATAGAAAGTTATTGGAAGTTATTGATAATTTATGGCAGTAAATTTAAGTCCCAACTGAGAAATTGTTAACCAAACAGATACTGAATTTTGTGAATTCATAAGCCAGAAATATTAAGTGCTATTTGTGCTTATTCTTTTCTATTGATTCACACCTGTTCAGCATTTCTCAAGCAGTTCTTTGCTTTGAACATGACTGAAGAGCACATAAGCAAAAATATTATGCAGATTACAGTAAAAGTTTAAAAAAATTGAATAATAATAATCCTCAAAAACCTACTAAGATGAGGACAAAAGTCCGAATAATAAATTTAATACCTAAAAAAAGTTGACTTCCTTAAAATATACAATTATATTGATCTATGAAGCATAAAAGAAATTATTTTTCTTGAACAGAGATATCAGAATACAGAAACAATTCACAAGCACTCTGAGGTCTGAAAATCATTAAAAACTCGAATGAGAGATAAGAATGACAATAATAATAAGAAAGGAAGAACAATTCTTCTGCATCAAGTTCAATAATTTCTACAAAATGTAACATTATTTTTGCACTTAACCTCAGATGTCTAATTCCCTCTTGATCTTAGAATCAAATAATGAGTGTTAGTAAAACAGTAATTCTGATCTCAGGTCAAAGTAAAAATGGCAGAGGTCATCCTACATTTGTCAATTTGTTGTATGAGTTAGTTATGCTTGTTTGTCTATGACAGTATAGATCATTGACATTTTACTCAAGTATATCACAATGAACAGTCATGTGGACTGACCAATAAAGCTCTCCTGATCCAGAAAGCGAGCAAAAAGAATTAAGATAAAAGATGATTGGTAAACAATACAGTATTCTTCCTTTGTCTATTCATCTGTTCTTTGTTTTGTTATAGTGTGCCATGGATATTTTAATTATATTTTCCTATAGCATATACTAATAGAAAAAAATATCATTAGAAATCAATATTTTTAGTTTCAAACTGATTTTCATATCTTTTAGTTAAATAACTCATATAAAAAACTGAAAATTGGGATCACCTTGATGAAAGGTAATACTGATTTCAAAATATAAACAGATCAAGCTTATGAATCCTAAGAGATGGTATATCCTTTATAAAAAAGATAAACCACAAAAACAACTGGGCTTGGAGTATATAAATATGATCCTGTGTTAAAGGAGAATTTTTGCCCAACTGGAAAATATCTTTTGAATTTCAGCAAACTATAAAGGTATTGCTTTATTTTAAATGGGATGCATTTACTTTGGTGGAGATAATCAACATTTTCTAAGTTGCCAATTTAATCAATTTAGCTTCTGCAGATACATAGAGCTGACCAGCTGGCCTACTACCTGCCCTAACTGTGATGGTGCACCATTGATTACAACTTGCTTTCAAGTTGTCTCCAGTTATCAGCTCTCAGCTTGAATCCTGAGATCTCTCCCAACAAATAATCAGGGAAAAGGTAGTGAACAAGGTCCAACCATCAGTTATGAATATGACTAATTATGTGTATAAAATCTAAATTGAAAATATGGATAACTGATATTTTAATGTGTTTTTTTTCACATTTATTTCTTACACAATTCTATTTGTCTTAATTAATTCTTGGTTATTTGTTTATACCAATGATTAAAGAGTCTGTTTTAAAACCTGGTTCGATTTGATCCAGATTTACTTGTCAATTTTGAATAATTGATTTTCTAATTATTTTAAAACCTATTATTACAAATTGACTTTCCAAATTATCCAACAATATCAAGCTTTTCATTTAAATGTCATTTATCGACTACATATTACTTATTGGTAATCAATTGAAATATTATTTCCAAACATTTGTATCTGAAATTCTTGGTTCATTTTCAAAAATAAAATCTATGCTTTATGAATGTGGCTAACTTTTATTTTCTCAATAAAGCAAAAATAATAATAATAATTGAAAAACAGAATAATCAAACAGCAGTATGTACATATTAGTTTAAAATACTTGAACAGAAAAGCTTAATTTTTTTTTCCATTAGAGAAACAATAGCACTTGATAGCAAGAGAAAAGAAATGCTGACCTGCACCAAAAATAATCAGCACATAGATTTATAGCAGTGTTATTCATAAATGAATTATTGATCTTTAATTTTCAAAAGATTGTTTTTTTAATATTAAATATGGAAGGCAAAACATTATATAATGTTTTTTTTTGCGGGGGTGAAGATTATTGCTTGTTTTCTATCTTTGTTCTTAACAGCTGTCTAACAAAAATTTATTCTAATTTATTTATGTTGGGTTTTAAATCCTCTTATTCCCTCCATTAATAAGAGAAATAATGTAGTAAACCAGGTGCTATATATATGTGTATCTAAAAGAAATGCATCCTATTTTTTATTCCACCTGAATAAATCAGAGGAGATTGATAATTATGATGGTTAAACTTAAGCATTCATGACTTGAAGGTTTTGTACCTCTGTTGCAGTGTGAGACACTTAAAAAGAAATGCATGTCATGTACATGTGTCAAAATCAGAAATACATAATTGAATTTCTCCATGCAATAAAAAATTAAAACGATCAGCATTTATCAGCATCAGTGAAAAGCCAATTCAGCTGATATAAACACAGTTAGGAAATGGGTTTATTGATTTCAGAGTGGTGACAGATGTGAGAGACAAAGCACCCCCAACATAAAAATGGACCTCCTTATTCATCACTGGCTAAAGTGCAAAAATAAATTCTGGAGTCAAAAATGTAACTTGTTAAAATTACATCACTCTCACCATTGAAGATCTTTACCTTTTAAACACACACACACATATATATATATATATATTAAGTCTTTTGTTTATATTGCCAATTGTCCCTGAATTTGATTTAGTTCAAACTGAACTGAAATTGAGTTTCCATAAAAGTTTTTGCCTTTTGATACCTGTATTGTTTAAATATTTCCTCTACACCCACATAGGTTTTTTTAAAATCAGCACATATAAAAAATATACAGAAAATAAATGCTGAGTATGGTTTTTAACAATTGCACTAGAAAATCTTCAATCAATTATAACTGAAGATAATTTATGCCTCCATTGCAAGCCATACTGATATTTGATAAAATTATAGTTGTAGATTTGTTTTTTAAAGTTAATCGAAATAAAAAAAATAGTTAATGAAGTTTGTTTCAGCCTGTTGTCTAATTGAAAGAAATTTGACTATATGTTAAGTCTTAAAATTAAGGTTGTTATTGTTTTTCAAAGGAAACCAAAAATGTAAATTTAGTTTGCTTTCAGTTTTAAAACATCTGCAGTTGCTATCTTATCTGACTTTATATTTTCCAATGCACAATTTCACTTCTGCAGGTGTTTTATTGTTTACCAAAGTTCTGTTATTTCTTCTTTCATTTATTTTTTTTTGTTAGTTTTTTTTTTGTTATTGTTTTTCAATCATGGCTGTATATGAATCGACTTTTGCTAGTGCCTCACTGAAATTCTTCACTGAAGATACCTTTTTTTTTAGTGGCTTAATTTCTAATGTTTTTGACCTTTAATTCATTTACAAAACATCTCTGTTTTTAACCTTGCTAAAAAAAGTCACTTCCAGTATTAAAAATAACAAATGAGTATTTGACAATAGATTGTTCATATCATTGTTTCACTAATATCTGATATATATAACATATGTTTAAGGCAAGGCTTTCACCTTAGAAACCAAGTGCATTGACAAATTTAGGAAGATTGGGTACCACTATTGTTGAAACAGTATGGAATCAGTCAGTCACAATATATTCCGGCGAGCATACTAGCTTACTGAGAGACATCACATGATGGCTGAAGGGATCCTCAACTTTCTGTATGGCTGGTCATATTTTCGACCAGCTTTCTTCTGTTGTAACACCACATTTTTTAAACGAATTATACTTATTCCAGTATTGACTTTTTGTTCCATCATTTTCAGTCCATTGTCAGACCATTACAACTACGAACTATGCTGCAACACAATTGAAATCTATTTTTCTAATGTGTCAATATGGAAGTATTAAGGTTCAAGACTTATCAATACAGAGGGTGCTATGTTAACACTTAGGCTTGTCAAATTCAACTTCTGCTTGTTCAGTTGCTTTAGTCTTTAGATGAATAAAACATCTGATTGACGTGATCATTAGTCCCTTTAAATCTTAGCAAAAATTGATACACTTCAGGCATCAGTTTGATATATAAATAGTTAGGTAGTTAATAATATATATATCTTTTAAACTAAACATTTTTTAAAGTATTAGTTAATAGATTCTAAATAAAATTTGAAGTTTCATTCTATAAATTTATTTCTAAAAATCATAATGAAAAAGTAAGTTTTATTGTAAGTAGAATAAAACTGGTTACCTCTACTAATTACAAATATCAGATTAATCTTTTGCTTCAGACATTATAATAGAGTTTATTTTATAGTGAAGATACATTTCAGACAAATTAAATTCTAATACATTTTTAAAATCAATTTTTGCTTTTAAGACTTACCTTCTACATAAAATTCAGTTAAAAAGCTAGCAAAACATAGATGATAATAAATTACTATTAAGCCTCTCTTTTTTCTCTATTTCATTAATAAGTCTTGTGGCATTCAGGAATTATTCCTTGTACTTTGTGATTGTAATACCTAAGTTAAATCTGAGTCATTTTGTTTATTTCCCAATTGGAAAAGGTGATAGTCACTTTATTCCTTTAAGCTATAGATTAAATAGTGCAACTATTCTTATTCAAATAACTTGATCATGAAAGAAAAGCATTTAACAAAAATTCATAAAATCATCATTTTAGTTAATATGCCCTTAAGTAAAATAAAAAAAAGCATTCTATCAATTATCTTTTTGTCCTGTCTATTCAATAGATATTTGGCCACTAGTAATAAATACAATAAGTTTAATTGCTCACTAAACACACTTAAATTGAGTAGAAAAATAAGAGTTATTATATCTTTTTTCCTTTGAACTTTTCAATTTATCTGTGAATAAATTATAAAAACACACACATATGTTTTATTTTTGTTGTGTTTTTTTTATCTTGACCAAAAATATACATTTAATAAAACATTTTATTGCCTTACCATTAAACAGAATGACCAAGTCTGTATTTTAGGGGGAAGTCCGCTTGGCCCAGTGGGTAGGCTCTCGGACTTCTAATACCCAAATTTAAATCCTAATCATTTAATTTGCATTTATAGCCTTTTGAATATATAAATCCCATCATTTCTCTCAGCTATGGATTAAATAGTGCACATTTTGTTTTTAAAAAAAACTGCATGTTGTCAAAAAGATTATTTATGATTGTTCTCGACATAAAATGACCTAAAAAGGTTAATATGCCATAGAACAAAACAAACAAACGAGCAAACATTGTATTTTAGACAGACAAAAGAAAGCACCGAAAAGAATAGCAAACAGCATTTATTTTTATTTTTTACTTTTTCTATAGATTATTGGGCATTAACTGAATAAGTACAGTTTGATTTTTTCAAATAACTGAAATCAATTGTTTTCTTTTGTCTTGAATAGTTCAATATAGATTCTCTTGTTTCTCAGAAAAACATATACATTTTTTTCGATAAAATAAATACTTGGTATTGATTTCCAAAGAAACCAAGTTTGAACTGCACTTTAAAAAATTGTTAAGCTGAAATATAATACTATAGCTTTCCTTAGGACATGCAATCAACTGGAAAACTTATTTATAAAATAAAAAAACAGTGAAGCCTATATTTAAATTCTATCACCAATTCAAGATTATTTTTTTTTAAGTCAGTCGCACATGATTCATAAACAGTTCACAAAGAACCATTATTTAAGCTGTAGTAATATCAAAGAGAACTAAAAAAGACATCTTATTTTTTCTATTTTATTACAGTAATAAAATTGTGGTACCCATTGATTGATTACAAAAACAGTTATTTTTTATCTCATAGTACAAAAGTTTCGATGAAGTTCTAAACAAGCAAAAGTATATTTTCAAATTATTCTACCAAGTAGTGATAATATTTTTATGATCATAGAATCAAAATATAAATAAACTAGAAATAATATTTTTTAACAATATTGTAACAATATTCCCTGTTGAGCAGCCATGTTTTTCATCAGTTTCCCAAAGTTTGGTCTAAAGCTACTATAAGAAGGTATTCCTGAGAGATTGAACTCACATCTACAACTAGTTGTAATCTACAACTAGATGGGAAACTGATGAAAAACATGGCTGCTTAACAGGGAATATTGTTAGTTAATTATTATGGACAAAAGTTTCACACATAAATTTAAATATCACACATAAATTTAAATTTAAAAATATTATTTCTAGTTTATTTATATTTTATTTCTATAATCATAAAAATATAATTTATTGAACATTTTATAACAATTGACTATTCAATCTAATGTTTTCTTTCAAATTGAGATTCTGTTCATTAGTATGCCCATCATTAGGTTTAATTTCCAAATTTCCAATATTGTATATTACAGAGTTTCCTACTGCCTATTGATACGGAACAAGTTCTCACAAGAGATAGTGAGATTCATTCTAATGAACCTGTTCTTATCTGTCTCTTCTTTGTGTCAGAATGACCGGCTGATGTATCTTGTGGAATTCTCATTGAAACCAACTTGGAAAAGTGGTTTAGTAGATTCTTAAAATGTAAAGAAGTTAGTAAATTAGTTTATTTTAAAAGATAACATTTTGAGTTATTCATGTTTCTGTTTTCTTTGCTTACTGATGTCTGCCTTACAAGATGAAAAAAATGCCAGTAGACAAAAGTCTCATTTTAAATTGTTTTCAGGCATCTCTTTCGAGTGTTTATATTCAAGCTGTTGTTCAAATAATTAATCTTAAATCTAATCTTAAATAGTCAATCTATTCAGAGCAACTTAGAAATCCTTTTGTTAATGAAGGCTTTCCTTGCTTGTTTGAAGTCTACATCCCCTATGGTCTCTAAATTTGTGACAATTATTTCTATGTAAAATCATCTTAAATTCTAAATATATTTTTAGATCAGTATAGAATAAAAAGGCAATTCCCTCACTTTTACAAGAAGTTTCATTCAATACCACAACAAACTTTATTCATTATGTAAAGACAAATAAATATCTAATATGATAAAGACAAGCTTACCACCTTTCAGGCTCCTAAAAAGATATTTATTCTTACTACAATTATATGTTTTACAAGTTTTAATTTTGTTAAATTGTTGTTAAATAATCAACTCAAAACTTGAAAGCAACAAATCTCCATAAAGATAAAGGGCATATGATCTGTTGTTACTGACAAACCGCTGTTTGAATTACAGTTCTTAAAGCCAAATTTCTTAACTGATTTGCACCAGCCTCATGACTAAAAACTAAAAACTTATCGCAAATAAATTTAATTCCTTGAAATTTATCTTTTCTAAATGTCAACAATAGAAAGAAATTAGATTGATAAAAGGGAACATTGAATCACATCAAATCTGACGACTATGAATGACAGACGATCTTCTTTTACAGTTTTCAATCAAACTATTTTCTGATACAAACTATTTTCTGATACAAAATTGTTTTCTATCAAAAAGAAACATTATTAACAATATGGAAAAACCACTTTGCTTATATGTCAAAGAAGATAATACTTCCACAAATATTGCAATCATTGTGTTTGGAATTGCATTGAAAATAAATCAGAAAGAAAAAGAATAAATTTCTTGAATCTATCATAACAATTTAGTCATTAAACCTTCTATTCAGATCAAGAGAAATTAGTGGAATTGAAAAATACATCATTCCTAATGAAATTGTGTATGTGTAATTCATATATACTGCTGCCTTAGTTATATGAAAATTTTACAAAGCAACAGATTTGAGATGAAATCTTATTGGTGGAAAATTGATTGAAATTTTAAAAGAAATATCAATTCAATATAATATTAGTTCAGTTTCATATTGTGTATTTTTCTACTTATAGAAATGTAAATGTTCTTATATTCATAGACGTGCACATAGACCTGTATTTCTTTTTTCTATTATCTAAACTCATGAATGCAATAGAAATAGAATATTATTCTGTAAATGATAACTTATAATTTGTTTATACATTTAAAATAAATGTACACTTATATTGTCATTGCAATAGCTTATATATATATATATATATATATATTTTCATTGCTTAGCTTATGCATAATACGGTCAAGTTGGGTTGGAGACACCGGTTCCCGTGAGATCACCGAGCCTGGTCAGTGGTTAAATGGATGACCATTGAAAAGTACCAGTTAATCTACCACGGCAAGTAACAAACCTGCATGTGGTGCCTCTGCTATTCCTTTCAAGGAAACCAATTGTTACACCACGCACATCACTGTGCAATATGTTATGAATGAATGAGCTTATGCATATTTATGTGTGTGTTTATTAAGATTTTATAATTCTCTTGAAGCAAATATATATTTTATGTATGTATTGCACTCACTTGTTATTTCCAACATTTGAGGATCTGGCAGCTAAATATAATACACAGTTAAAATCATAGGGTTGTAGATCACATGACATCACAGTATCTACATTTGGGTATGTTACATAAATATGGAGATCTCCTCTACTGATTTTGACGTATGAGGATCTGACAACTTAATAGAATCTTCACTTGAAATACTTGTGTCTTTATGACATCTCAGTACTGCAAGTAACCAGGCCATATCTACACGAATGCAGATCACATAGCTAGACAGCATACACAACTATGTATGTTTGTATGCCTGTAAATTTTTAGATAATCAAATAGCCAAAACAATTTTGCCAAAAATATACCAACATATTACACTGTGTGAAGAAATTTTATGGAATATTATAGCTCAAATCACACGCAAATAGTATCTTAAATACTAAAATAATATATGTTTCCTATAAACAAGTATCCAGTACAATACAAACCGAAGTATGAGGAATTATATATATATATATATATATATATATATATATATATATATATACATATAATATGTTAATCAGAATCAATCTGTTAATTTATTCAAAATCGGTGATAGAGCGTGTATAGTAAAGTAAAGATAAAATCCAAACCTGCTGGTAAAAAGGGTGGCTGTTGGTTACTGTCAATTTCACGCTTGAACGATCCTCAGACCATTGATCTGATGATCGCACAAGCGTGAAATGTATGTGTGTCAAGTATGTATGTGTGTGTATTGTATGTGTGGGTATATAACGTGTAAGATTGTGTGTGTCTATATATATATATATATAGTGTGTGTATATAACGTTTGTGTGTGCATAACGTGTGTGTGTGTATATAACGTGTGTGTGTATAACGTATGTGTGTGTGAGTGTTTAAATTTAATATTTCGTATTGGTCAAACAACGATCTTTTTTTTTTTTTTTGACAGCGGAAGCTGGAGCTGGCCTAATGGAAATCCATACCGGAAGTCAACATCCGTAAGTGTCAATCTTGCTGGCGGCAAACGGTTGGTGTTTTTGCAAAATACTTTTTCGATATTATCTGCTAATATTTACCATCGGAAACATCATTGAATAGATTTTAGTGATTTTATCCCACACCATACTTTTAATGAAGTTTTTTTTTTCTTTAACAATTTTACTTCCTTCTCTTTTTTTCTCTCTCTCTCTATCTCTCTCTCTCTATCTCTCTCTCTCTCTTTGTCCAAATAATTATCTGTCAATCTATCTTTCTTTCTTTCTATCTATCTATCTTTCTATCTTTTTATCTATCTATCTATCTAACTTTTTTCCATCTATCTATCTTTCTTTCAAGCTATCTATCTTCCTAGCTATCTATCTATCTTCCTTGCTATCTATCTATCTTTCTATCTATCTAACTTTTTTCCATCTAGCTATCTTTCTTCCTGGCTATCTAGCTATCTTCCTATCTGTCTATCTATCTAGCTTCCCATCTATCTAGCTATTTAATTATCTATCTATCTATCTTTCTTTCTACCTACCTATCTGTCTATCTATCTATCCGTATACCTATCTATCTTCCTATCTGTTTACCTATTAATCTATCTATCTGTCTTTTTACCAATCTTTTAACCTATTTATGTACCAATCTTTCTATCCAGCTATAAATCAAACAATTCTTAACATGCTTTTTTGAATTCAAACGATTTGAATCGTTGACACTTCTAGAAAATATTACATTTGGCGAAAAGGCTGTAATCCGGGTGGCCATTATCAAGACTATAACCAAGATGTGACAGAACTGTATAGTGCAGCATTTGCCTAGGTTTTCAGCCCGCTATGTCCACTTTGCACACACGAGATTCGCATTGAACATGCTTTACGTTGCTTAACTTTGGATATCTAGCGGGAACTTATGACTTGACTGTACTGTTGTTGTTGTTTTCTTTAAGATTGTATTTTCTTCTTTTCGAACCAGATTATTTGATTTATTTGAAGTTTTCATTTTATTTAAGAAGGGATCGGGCTTAGTTTTTGTATTTTTATTAATACACAATGATGATTGGATTTGAATACAAGGCGATAAGATTTTGATAAGGCTTAATAAGTCACCTGGGGTTACATTAGACTTGAAAAATGTGTATGTGTATGTGTGAGTGTGTGTGTGAGACAGTATGTGTGTGTGTGTGTGAGAGAGTGTGTGTGTGAGAGTGTGTGTGTGTGTGTGTGTAATAGTGTGTGTGAGAGTGAGTAAATGTGTGAGTGAGTGAGTGTGTGTGTGAGAGAGTGTGTGTGTGAGAGTGAGTAAATGTGTGAGTGTGAGTGAGTGTGTGTGTGAGCGTGTGTGAGAGTGTGTGTGTGAGCGTGTGTGAGTGTGAGTGAATGTGTGAGTGAGTGTGTGAGTGAGTGAGTTTTGTGTGAGTGAATGTGTGAGTGTGTGTGTGAGTGTGAGTGAGTGTGTGAGTTAGTGTGAGTGAGTGTGGGAGTTAGTGTGAGTGAGTGTGTCTGTGTGTGTCTGTGTGTGAGAGAGGGAGAGACTGGGAAAAACTAGAATTTAGGGGGAGAGACTAGGAGTGGGGGAGAGTGAGACTGGGAAAGACTGGGTGTGAGGGAGTGGGAGAGAGAGAGAGAGGGAGAGAGAGATGATTAAAACAAAGAAAGCTACTCGAAATCGAGATGTCAGCCACGATTGTGGTATTAAAGGGGAGGAAAAAAACTTTTAAAAACAAGAATCAACTCAGAATAAAAAAAAAAGAAAAAATCGCCTCAATAAAATGCTAAAATACATTAAAGGCCAAATATTCTCCAGCAAAAGAAACAGAAAGTAACGGAAGTACACAGTACGAAGGAAATGAAGTGAACTTTTACTAATATTTCATGTGCCCGAGGGACTCTATAGCAAAGTGCTTCAATAAGTAGAAATGCTCTTACGGGAGCTTGAAGGCTGGGGAAATTGATTTCGCCAAGTGGATAGAGCTATAAGACAAAGAAGAAGAAATACAGAAATATGCAAATGTTTGCCTATTTATGTAATGGATTTGACTTCAGAAAGCAAGTTTTCCATATTAAATGTATTTTTGTCGGTCTTAGTGCAAAAGAAAGACTTATTTGTGTAATGGACGACTTGCTTTCGTGGGATTTTTTTATACATTCTTTGTTTTCTTTACGCCTTTTTTATTTTAATATTTGTTTTATATTTATTTTCTAAATTAGTTAAGAATCGAATTTTAAGAAAGAAAAGATGTTTCTACACTAGTCACGTTCGAGATACCGGTTGCCGTCAGATCACTGAAGTCAAGCAACATAGTCCTGGTTCAGCTTGAGATGAGGCTTCATAATTTAGGAATTAACTTTATTATTCAGACTTTTGTCCTCATCTTGGTAATTTTGATGTTT
>JAUZSX010286556.1:0-12500 GCA_034780655.1 Idiosepius hallami
CGAGGCTGCTAAAGTGAATGCAATGGTTTCGACTGGGATTTGAACTCGCGTACTACGATTTCCGAGCCCGAGCTTTTTACCAATGCTCCACCGTCGCTGCCCGACTTTCACAATTATAGTGAAATTGTTTTTTTATTTTTTCAAAGCTATTGAACCCTTATCCCTTTTAGTAAGGGATTAAATAGAGACTATTTTTTAAGATGTAATAGAAAGAAAGCTATCTAAACAGACATTTCCAGCCCAGCATTAAATGATTATTAAGTCGGATATGTGTTCACCAAAATGTTGTAACTTATTGCAGATGCTACAATGTTTAATGGCTAAACAACATAATCAAATGATAAAGGAGAATCAAATGATTTTAAGACATAAATTATCAGAACATTCAAAAATTTGATTATAAGTTTTTTACTTTCTACTTTATAAAATTAGTTTTTTTATAACAAGAATCTTTTGTTTATTATCTTTAAATTTCAAAGTTTTGGACTTTTTTACGCAGTTTGATATGATTTTAATGTAAATTGTTGTATTTTGTAAATGACAGTAGCAAAGATTCCTCTTTTAAATTCTGTTAATCTTCTAGACTAACAAAATCCTAAGTCCTATTGAATTCCTGCTAAGAACTGCTGAAACATCTAATCATCCTAATCAGCTTTTAAATGACCTCCTCCTCCTCCTCCTCCCTTCATACTCTTTCTTTCACTCCTCCTTTTTAACAAGCTTGAGTTCAAAAAGCTACAAAACCAAACCCAAAACACAACTTAAATCTATTTAATTCTTTTTTATTTGTCATGAATTCAAAACATCAGTGTTTTTTTATTATTAGTAAAGAATAAAAAATCAAGTGAAATGTTCTATTTATTTAAGCATGTAATTTCATATTTGATATTTGTATTTTTGTAGACTAATGTCTTCTTTTTCTTGTAACATACACAATTATTTGTGTCTACTGCAGGCAATATTTTGGGTAGTTTGCGTGATTTCCTTAGCTCAACTTCTTGGTGACTAACAAGAAGCATTTCTATTCATTGGGTTAATTTCAAATAATATATATATATATATATATATATTATTTGAAATTAACATTATCATTATTAAAAATATTATATTTCCCCCAATACCAATACCTATTGTTCCAGAACTATACTTTGGTATTCTCCTGACGAACCTGATGGTGAAACTCAGGTTTTAACCCATAGCTTGAGGGAATGTAGCAATTGATACTTTTCTCAAGGGTATTAGTCTAATTATGAATGCAAATGAAGCGATTAGGATTCAAACTCTGTTATATGATTTTGACGTCTGACTGCTGACCCACTAGGCCAAGTGGACCTCCCATATTTATCTTCTTATAAAAATCAGATTGTTGTGTTTGTATGAGACCCTACATCTTATAGCTCTTTAAAAAATAAAACCACAATAGTTTTTTTTTAATCATCCTGTTTATACGTAGAGCTCTTCAGAAAAAATGAAACAGCAATTGTTATTTTCAAAGAGAAAAAACATTCTGACCACTTAAATTTGTATAGCAATGCCTTTCTAGGCTTCCTTAATCACTAGGACTTTAATAATATGCTTTTAATATTTATTCTTGTCACAGACTTGACTATTTTGCGATTTAATCATTTCTTTTAATTCTTTACTTATGAGTAAGGCTGTGATAATATGCTTTTATTAAAGATTATTCCTGTCACAGACTTGACTATTTTGCAATTTAATCATTTCTTTAAATATACTTTTGTTAAGAATATTCTTGTCACAGCCTTAATAACTAGGAATATAACAGGCATATTCTTTAATAAAAGAATATTGTCACAAGCCTATAATCCCCTCAGAGAAAAGCTTTAGAAAAAATTTAGTATAAAAAATTATTAGACATAAATACACAACAGGGTTGTTTAATTACCATAGTGGCAAGTCCTAGACGCCGGGGCGGGGAGGGGGAAGACAAAGCCGGGCAATAATTCTAATAAATAATTCATTGTTTCCTTCTCTCTTTTCTGAATGCTTCTTCAAGGTTTTTTTGTTTTAGTTTAATATTTGTGGTTTTGGTTTCCTATTTCGACCTAAGAGGAAGGTGGGGGGGACATGTTAATTTGGGAAGAAGAATTGGAATTTATTTCAGTCACCCCCTCCCCGACTCATACCTCCCTTCTTTCCTCTCTACGCCGGAAAAGCAACTCCTTCCCCCCATCTAAAAAACAAAACAAAAAAAAATCTCTTCAATTTTATTTTGGTCCCCAGATTTTTCGGAAAGGAGGAACCATTTCTTTTTAGTGGCCTGTGTGTCCGGACTATTTTGACGGATAACCGTCCATAATTTTTTTCTGGAATTTTGCCACAAGTTGTTTTTTAGAGTAAAAATAATTATTACAAAAATTCTCGTTGTGTCCCCACCCCAGGGGCCTAAAATGGTCAAAACACTTTTTTTTTTGTCCCATAACATTCGAGCCAGATCCATTTCATTAGATTTTTCTGGAACTTGGCTAGAATGTAGAGGGAATTGAATTGCCCCAAATGTAAATTCAGTATTTCTGAATGTGACAAAATTTTGGTTTGCGTCCTACTGGGGCAGTGGGGCATTCTTTGGTGCTAAAAACACCCCTTTTTGGGGGGGAGGGGGGCCTGACGACCTTAGGTAAAAGTAGTAGACACACCGCCGATAGTTTGGTTTTCTAATAGAACGGAATGGTTCTGCTGAATGATTAATTGGTAATTTCGCTAAGTCAGGGTCCAAAGGTTAATTTGCCTTTTGAAATTGCCATACACACATAGGCGGAAAAACAACTGCCAGTTTCAGTCGGTGAGGACTTAATTTTTAAAGAAAACTTTTGGAATTGTAAGGGAGATAATTCAGTTGGCTTCAATGTTTTGTTTTTTGGTTTTAATTTAATTTTTTGTTTCTTTTTGTTGTGGTAATTTGAAGAAAAAACGATTTATTATTTCTTTATCAGGGTTAGTATTTAAAATATTTCTAATTTCGAAATTATCATCATCATCATTTGATGAAAAAAAATCGTTTGAATCTAATTTTTTTTTATTTTGTTGATGTTTTTATTTTGAAGATTTTTTCTTTTGAGTGGAAAAAAATCAATTTTTTTCACTTTTTTTATCTAAAAATTATAAAAAAGATTTTGTGCTTTTTTTTTTGGGGGGGGCTGACCGTTTCATTGAAATCAACATCAAAAAAATTTGTCCACCCGAAAAAAAAAAAACTATAAAGAAACAATTGATAATAAATATTGATTTATTTAAATTCATTTTGGAAATGAATTAAAGATCCGAAATATTTTGAATGATTGACCAAATTTCGATTTTGTTTTTCCAATTTAATAAACAACGAAGGAAATGAATAAATGGAAGAAAGCAAGGCAAGGAGGCACAAACAAGAAGCAGAGGGACAGAAAGCTCTCTCAGCTCTGTTGAATGGCACCAACCAAAATGGATTGTAGGAGGCAAATTCAGTTTTGAATTTATTTCTCATTGATGGTAAATTAAAAAAAAATAAGAATCGATCATCAGGTTTAGTTTTGTTGGACGGCCGAGATGATGGATGGCCCACAAGAGAGACAGGCAGTGTCTGGCCTGGCAGGAGAGAGCTCTATCTCTCTCTCTCTGCCTGTCTCTCTCTTCTCTCTGTCGGGTCAAATCGGCAGAGGGGAGAGTGACACATAAATTATTAATTGTCAAAAAGAAGAAACTAAAACTAAACAATTCTTGTTTTAATCAGGGTGGGGTGGACCCCCCCCGACCCATAATTTCTTCTTTTTTTTTTCTTAATTTGTTTTGACTCGGCTGCCGGGCTGCAATATTGTCATATCATCATCACTTTTTTTTAAACCAAATTCAACAAATGAAAAAAAAACAACAAATTTTGCTTCTTTTTTTTTTCTCAAAAAAACTTTAGTTTTGGTAAAAATTCTAATGAAAAACTCCAATGAATAGGAAAGATAGAAAAAGAAAGGGTCTTTATGAAGGAGGAGGAAGAAGAAGAAGAACTAAATGCTTTTGCTGCTCGCTTCTAGCAGTTCAGTCAGGATTTGATTTCAATAATAAATTGATACTTGTTACTGTTGTTGTGAATGGTAGTAGTTACAAGTTGTTGTAATGTTTGTTGTTGTTGTTGCACCAAACCATACTACGACGACGACTACTACTACTAGTCGACTCCAAGCCAACGGCGACCACCACTACTACTGCCCCCCCCCCCAAGGCGGCTGACGGCCCAACAACACAGCAGCAGCAGCAATGACAGCATTAAGGACGGCAAGAAGCTTTCTCTTCCTTTTCCTCTGTTTATCTTTACTGGCAGCCATTATTGGAAATAAATGATGGTGCAACGAAGGAGGAGGAAGGGGAGAAGACCTAAAATGAACAGAGAGGGTGGCAGGCCTCGGCGCGCTAATTGTTTTTCGAGTTTTCCTCCGCCATTGAATTGAGTTCCTCTCAAATAATTTCATTTTTTTTACTATCGACTTTTTTGAGGTTTTCTTTCGAATCCTCGTCGTTTGTGGCCGACGGATTAACTCGATTTGCAAACCATCAACTGAATCAAGATTTAGGCTTTAATCCCCAACTCCAATCCTAGCACCCCTCCTTTCCTAATGTTAATCGAATGAATCTTTAGAAGAGGAAAAAACACTTTGGCAATGTAATTCGACGACGACGACGACAAGCGAATAATCTCTTTCTGCTGCTGCTTTTGAGGAGAGAAAGAAAGCTTGTTGTTACAGAGAGAGAAGAACGAAGAAGAAAAACAAACCTTCATTCACATTCTTCTTCTTCTTATTATTATTATTATTATTGTAAATCTCTCATTTCTTTTCCTCTTCCTATTCCTCTTGTCGTCCTCCTCCTCCTTCTTCTTCTTCGTCTGTCTACCGTTCGGATTATTACTGACTGCTGAAGCATCTTCTCTTCTTCCATCTGACCATTAGGAAGGACAATTATTTACCTGTTATTACTGGCTTAAGACCACCAACAAGGAAAGCAAGGAAGGCCATGGGCAATGCAGCAACCGCGAAGAAAGGAGATCCAGCTGAAAATGGTACGAACGAAAACCCAGTCTTCTTCTCTCTTCTTACATTAGAAACAGATTATTATTATTCAAGGTTTTTAGTTGTCGTTAGTCAGTTAAGTGTTTCTCTGATTTAGAAATGGGTTTTATCTCCTCCTCATCGACTCCTTTTTCCTCCTTCCATCTCGATTATTACTTTATTTTCTTAACCAGACAGTCAGTCAGCACCATGAAATTGGAATGATAATAATAATATGTTTATGAAAAGGCCATTATGATTTATTATTGTTGCTTAAAAATGTTGTTGTTGTGATTATTCCACTCCCCAAATCTCTTTGCTCGTCTATTTTGTCCAGAACAACACTCCAGCCCTCTCCCTCTTCTGTCCCTTTCTTCGTTTCATTTCATATTCCTTCACTTAAGAAAGGAAGAAGTGTGAAGAAGAAAACCGAACGAAAGAATCAACGACCGACCGAAGTGGAATTAAAGACTTCTTTTTCTTCGCTTTCTGCTTCTTGTTTGTTTCTCTGCCACCGACAAGTAGAGAATATGGCTGTTTTGTTGGTTGGCTCCTCCTCGGTTCGTTTCTTGCTTTTGGCTTACCTTTCTCTTCGCTTCTTTTTATGACTCTCTCTCTCTCTCTCTCTCTCTCTTTATTTAGTGTTGTTCATTTCGAAATGTATTAAAATCTAGGCTATTTAGTTTTGATCATTTTGGGGGACTGACCACTAAAACTTTGTTTCTGCAAACGTGGACACACAACACACACACACACATATATATATATTATAAATATATAATTCTTTTAGTTGTTGTTTCTGTTTTTTTTAGAGGTCGTCGATTTCATTTTTTCTCCTGCTTTGAATTTCAGTTTTTGTTTCTCGTATTTTTTCATGTTTTTGCGTTGATTGTGACTGACTGCAACGAAATACGAATCTAATAAATAAACAAATACAAACCAATGAATAAATAATGTAAATCTATTTTGTGTCTTTTTTGTCAAATGATCGGCGGCGCGGCGGCAGTGGTGGTGGTGGGTATTATCGGTTCTTAAATAATTTCATTTTTAGTCGCTTCTTTTTCTTCTGCTTGCTTCGGCATTTTTCGTCTTTTTTTTCTTCTTTAATTTGATCATTCCCCACCCCAACCCCAAACCAAAAGAATTAAAAAAAAATTATTTTATCCCAAAAAAAACGAATACGGGGTGGGTAGGGGGCAACAACGGACGGACAATTTCTACGTCATTTGTCAGTCTGTCTGTCTGTTAGTGGAAGGAAGTTGTGGTGTTTTGTGTTGTTTTTGTTTGTGGGTTTTATTTTTGAACTGAAAGAAGAGGAAAAAGAAAGGAAATAAATGTGAAGAAAAGTCCAAGAAAAGAAAAACGAATATTTTTCCTTCCTTCTTCCTTCCTAATCACTTTCTTTTCTCATCATTTCTTTATTCTTTTCATTTTCTTTTCATCCTCTTCCTTTTTTTTTCAAGCCCAACCTACCATACCCCCCCCCGAAATAACAAACCCTGAAATGTTTAGTATCTATTAACATTAACCCTGACAATATCTCCAACCCCTTACCAACAACAACCACACCTTTTTCGACCTCAACAACAACAACAACCGATTATGCCATAACAACAACAACAACAATAACAAAGATTTTTCTATTGCCCCTCCTCCACCCCAATTCTTCTTTTTAATCTTGAGTTTTTTTTTAATTTTCCTTCCCTCTTAATTTTCCTTAAAATTTTTCTCTTCCGTCGCCGTCCCCAACTTCCGCTTGGTGGGGAGGGGGGCAGAAGGAAGAAGAAAATTTTAATATTTTGACTTTTATTGTTTTTCCTTTTCATTATTGTTAGTTTATTATTATTATTGCAGACTACTACTACTACTCCTCATTTCGTTCTGTTTGTGCTCTGCTGCTGCTGCTGCATTTTTTCTTTCAAACCAAAATCTCCCCCCCCTCCCAATGCCCCCCCCCGGTTTTCTGGACTTCCGGCGTCGTCCAAATTAAAGCCATGATATTTCTGTTTTTGTGATCCTCAATTTTCGTTTCTTCCTTTTTTTTTTTAATTTTCATTTCGGACATTGGATTTATTTTTCTGAAAATCCGTTCTTCTTCCCCCCCCCCCACACTTTCTTCGAATGAATGGAAATCAGTCCGGGATCGATCCCAACTTTTACCTCCCCCCCTCCGACCAGACTTTATGTTCAACCCACCAACCCTACCCTACCCAACCAGATTTTCGGTGTCAATTCCTTCCTTCCTCCCCCCTCTCTTAATCCAAATAAAGAACCAAATAAAAAAAATAAACCCTAACCCTCTTCCTTCTCCTCTTCAGATTGTATAATTTCATTTTCCTAAAACGAAGAATTCATTCCTGACAAATGAACAACAACAACAACAACAAAACAATAACATTAACAAATATTGCCTTTTTTTTTCTTTTTTCGAGATTTTTCTTCATTTCAAAGAGAGAGAGAGAGGAAGAGACAGACAGAAAGAGAGAGAGAGAGAGGGAACAAAAACTAAATGTAAAAAAATCGAAATAAATTCCCTTTTTTCCTTCATTTTTTTTCTTCATTTTGATGATGATGATGATGATGATGGTGATTCCTTTTAAATCTTCATCTGAAAATTACCCAGATTTTCAATCGTTAATCAAAGGCAGAAGTGGGAGGAGAGAATCAAAGAAAGAATGAAAGGATTTGTTTTGTTAATAAAACATTTTTTTAATTTCTTCCACCGACCGAATATTGTTTTTTTTTGGTAGCTTTGGCCTTTATAAGAATATCAATAATAATAATAATATAATATGAATATTCCCAACTTTTTTTTAAAGAATTCTTATTGGTTTTCTTTTTTTGTTGTTGTTGTTGTTTTTGGTTGGGTAGAATTAGATAAAGAAAGAATGAAACTCTCGTCATTGATTATTGTGCTTTCTTTGCATTCAACAAATGGCAGAATTAGAAAGAATGAAGAATTTAAAAAAATGGTTTTACTTCTTGGAATAATTAGACACACAGATAGACTGATGATGACGATGATGATGATTCTTTAATAGAATTAATTGCAACAATTTTTTAATTTGTCAATTTTATAAAAAAAAAAAAATTCCTATTTGTTTTTGTTTCCTCAATTAATTTCACTCTATTTTTTGGTAATGATGGCGCTTCTTCTTTGCCTTCTTGTTTTGTCTGTGAACTTAAAACAAGTCATTGAGTTTTATTGAGTGAGGAGAACGATCATCATCATCTTGTTGTGTCTGTCCTTTTGAGGGAGGAGGAGGAGAGGTGGTAATCAGTCTGTCATCCTCAGGATGATGATGATGGCTAGCTAGTCTTGTTGGTCAACAACTTGGAAAATATTGTTCTGCTACTAAGAAGCTTTACTCGAGCCATTAACTCTCTCTCTCTCTCTCTCTGTTTCTCTCTCTCTCACAAATGAAATATATTTTAGTGCTTCCTCTTTTTTTCCGCTTTTACTACGACGACGTCCAAACGAATTTAATGGTTGTTCGATTTTCCGTCTCTTACTCGATTGACAACGGACGGGGTCAGTCGGTCTGCTTCTTCTTCAATAATTATTATTAGACCTTGCTATTAATTATGGTGAGTGGTGACTAGGGCAACAGGAAGAGGGGGTCCTGACTAGTTTGGTCTATCCATATCTACCGCCGCCGCCACCACCCTAACAACCACGAAGAATAAAGGATCCCCCCCCCTGAAGTCTTTCAATGTCCAGTCTGTCATCGTTGCTAAGCAAAGAAGAGAGCAAGAAGAAGCAGTGTCAAATTTTGAATAGATTTGATGATAGCTGCATAAGTTTTACTTGGTTGTTACCCCCCTCCGACTCTGCCTTACAAGGAACAGACTGAACGGATAGGCCAAAAATATTCCTCCTTTTTGTCCAAAAGGGATAGATCTCAAGTGGAAGTCCTTCTTCTTAGGTGCTCCCAACTTATCTCTTTCTTTAATTTTATTAAAATCTTTTATTGCAAGCTTTGTTTCTTTTAATAATCATTTGAAATAAAAAAAAAAAAAAAAAAATTCAAAGAAGGCCATTGCTGCAAGTTGCGTTGTCCATTTTGAAAACCAATTTGCAGCCCTGAATGACGTAATTGAATACAAGTTTTGTTTTTTTCCATTTATGCTTTCATGTGGAAACTTAGTATCTGTACTTGAATCGTGGTTCTTCAGTCACATTCTAAGTTACAAAGAGTACTTCTATTTTTTTTTCATGCTTTTTCATTGCTTCACTAAATACTTCAAACTTGGGGAATATATATCATCATCACTTTTTGCCAAACTCATTTTTAAATATTGACTTTTGAAATGTTAAACAAAAATATCACATTTCAATATTTACTAAAAAAAAATTAATTATTAAAACAATTCACATTGCCAGATTTCAATATTGATAAAAGATTATTATTATAATATAAAAAAATAATTATTAAAAATATAATAATAATCAAGCTCACCCTCCAAGGATTGCCTCCACAGAATAGGACGAGAATGAGACTTCTTACCACTTGTGCAACCAGTGCAGTCAGTGCACCATTTTAATATTCATAAAAATATTTCTGAAAAAAAGTTATATTAAATTGTAAAGGTTGCAAAATACTTTAGTGCTGCTGTGACTGCTGTAGATAGCCACTTCCTTGAAAGGATTTCACTTTTTCTAAATAATCTGAAATAACTTTTAAAGTTAACAAAACAAAGTATTATTAGTAGTTTAAGTAGTTAGTCCTCCTGTCTGTCCTCCTGACTTTTTATATTTTTAACTGGAGTATTTATTTTTTTTTTAAACTTTGGATGTATGAATGGATGCAGTGTGAGTCAATAACAAAAGATGAGAAATATTTTGTTTCATCTTAACAAATCCTTGATGAATGGTTAACAATGTTTATCTCTTGATTTCAAGTTAAAATATTTTTTGTATTTGGTAGAGAGAGGAAGAGGAGGAGGAGGAGAAAAACTAGTAGGACTCGATGGACAGATGACAGGAGTTGAACTTCCTTCAGTCAACCGACAATATATCCAGTTGTGTCCTCTCCATTTCTAAAATGTAACATTGAATGTAGATGAGGCAAGAATCTCACTTAAAAGTTTTTCTAATGAATTCTTTTTTTGGTTTCTTGATGTTTTGTTTTTGGGTAAAAATTAAGTGCCGTTTCTTGTAGAATTGAAT
Organism: Idiosepius hallami; assembly: GCA_034780655.1. Taxonomy (NCBI): domain Eukaryota; kingdom Metazoa; phylum Mollusca; class Cephalopoda; family Idiosepiidae; genus Idiosepius; species Idiosepius hallami. The sequence goes on from JAUZSX010286556.1 coordinate 10,207, forward strand.
GAATAATGAAGATTGATTGATGTTAAAAATAATGATCTTTTATGAATTGGTTTGAATTAGTTGCCAGTGACACACACAGCACAACAAGGCACAGGCACCACCACAATAGTAGTGCAACACTAGCAATGATGCATAGTGGCACTGAGTGCAGTGTTCTTTCTTCTTTTATTGAAAAGAATCACTTGTTCAAATTGTTGCTGCCCTTAAAAGTTGTTGCTTGAATGAACAAGGATCAGAAATTGATTTGACAAAATGAATTTGTCAAAAGCCAAATTAAAAATCTTCTTTAAGAATCAAAAAGAGTTTTGATATTTATTGATGGAAAATCATAGAAATCATTCTTTTCTTTTTTTCTTTTCTTTCTTTTTCTTTTCTTTCTTTTTTTTCTTTTTCTTTTTTCCTTCTTTCAACAACAACATTTTTTCATTATTATTATTATTATTATTATAAAATTTCTGTATATCTATTCATAAAATTATCATATTTAATTATTATTAGTAAATATTTTTGTTGCTCTAGAAATTATTACTAGTGTAATGTAATTATTATTAAGAATATAATAAGTAATTAATATCATACAATATTTGTATATAAACTCGTAGAATTATTACTAATGTTTATATAATCAATGTTATAATTAATTATGGAATTATTACTTTAGAATTTGTGTTAGTATTATTCATGTATGGTTATTATTATTCATTTTCTGTAAATCTATTAAAAAACAATAGCAACAAATATTAGAAACAACATTTTGGTGAAAATTTTTCTTGACCACAGATAAAAATTATTTTCCAATTTTCTCAAATGATGGTGATGATGATGATGATAAAGATTTTCTTGTGTTTTTTTTTTTTTTAATTTATATCTGTCACTCTGTTGTTTTCCCAAGGTTAAGAAGAAAAAAACTGAATGCAGCATTTATTATTAAAGAGAAGCTCCCTTCCCCTCTAATAAAATCTCCCTTTTTTCCTTCTGAATAAACATCATCTTGATTTTAAAATATTTTTATCTAAATTGAACTTGGCTGGGGTCCACTTAGGTAGGCCAGTAGTGGATAGCCGGTCAGACTTTAGAATCATAATAGGCAAGATTGCTACCCAGTTGTTCCGTTTACATTCTTATTTGGACTAATAACCTTGGGAAAGGTAGAAAAACCTTACATTCCCTCTATCTATGGCTTAAATAATGCATATCTTGTTATAAAAAAACTGTGTAGGCAAAAAAAAGAGCATTCCTCAAAAAAAAAAAAAAATGAAGCAATTGAATTAAACTCTAGTAATTTTTCAACACTTTTTCCTCACTTTCTTCACTAGTTATTATTTTCATTAAAACCAAACACATAAAAAATAATGGAATTTCTATCTATGATGTAATGACTAATAACAATCAATATTATGTATTGAATGAAATATGTCTTGTTTTAATGCATATCTTTTTATATTTCACCAAAATTAACGAAAAAACCTTTTTGATATTTCTTCAAATGTTTATTTTGGTGAATTCTGTTTTTTATGTTAATTGCATGAATTTGGTTTTTAAGAATTAGTTTCTTCATTTTTGGCCTTTCTACATAATTTCAGTTTAAGACTGAAAATTCCAAGTATTTATTGCTAATTACAACCCAGTTTTTTGCCTGGAAATAAAATGACTTCATTAGGGTCTTTCCAATTCCTTCAAGGTTTCTCATCAATGGTTTCTTGCAGGATTCCATTACTTCTGACCAAAGAAAAACTAGTTTACATAACTTAAGACTCAACAAAAACATTTCTTTTATTTTTGGTTTTGTCAATTGGAATTTTCAATCCAGTTTTCTTTTTTTTCAAAACTTCTAAGTTTTGTCATTGAATCTTTTTTCTTCTTAACCCAATTTTGGTTTTAAAACATCTTTCTATATTGTGTATTTTCAATAAAAGCATTCTTATTCTTTGATCTCAACACGGGTGGGGGGGAGGCTATGATTTCTTAGTTTGTCACTGTTATTTTCTTTGCCAATCATTTTAGAGTCGATTAAATTAGGGTTTTTCCACCAGATTTTTCTGGTTTTAGTTAATAATAATTCAATTCTTCTTGATTGATTGACTCCTCCTCCTCCTCCTCTGATGCTGCTTGACAGATTCAAACCTTTTGCTCAATTATGATAATAATAATAATTGGTCCGGTTGGTTGACACATGTTAATCTCTTATCAGCTTGAAACATGTTTTCTATTGATTTGAGAGTGGGAGGGGGGGGGGTCCAATCTTAGTATTTTCAGTGCAATAAATTATTAGAATTGTAAACAAAATAAAGTGA
>JAUZSX010286556.1:17500-29807 GCA_034780655.1 Idiosepius hallami
TACGGAGCCTTGTAGATATGAACCTGCTAATAATACACACACGACAGAATTATTCTTAATATTTTTCTTAATATTATTTTTTAATATTTTTAGAAAGTTTTTTTCAACAAAATTTATTCCTTCATCAAAATTGATGAAAATTTGTAATTAATCAACATTTTGAGTTTGCTTTTTTTTTAATTAAAATTTTTCTATTTGAACATTTTTTTAAATTTCTTGGGGAAAATTCTTTGCTTTTTCTGATTTTGTTTGTTTTCTCTTCTAAAATTATTTTTTTGTCTTTTTTTTTTTTTTTTTTGAATATTCAGTTTGGTGTTGAGATGAAAATCATTGGAAATTCAAACTAGCAAATAATCACAGGTTTTTGTTGCCGTTTCTATTTTGTTGGTTTCAATTTTATGGAAGAATCATTTTCTCTGTGATTGCAATTAAGAAAAAAGATTAAATCATAAATAATTGTTATTGGTCAAGGTGAAAATCATGAAGAAAAATTGATTTAAGATTTCTGGTTTTTAATAATTTTGAATGAATAGCAAATTGAATGAATTTTTTAATTAAACAACCAATTTATTTCCCTCCTTGATTAAAATGTGAAGAAAATCAGATTTTTAACTTTATGAAAGAATGTGAATTGCAAAAAAATAGCAAAAAAAATTTGCCTTTTAAAATAATTCAATCAAAATGAATCTTCATAAATTTTAAAATGGTTTTATAAAACTCCATCTTTGCCTTGATGAAATCTGAAACATTAAAAGGATTATTTCTTGTTTTATTTAAATTAGGTTATTTAAATAAACTTTCTGACATTTTGGTACTTTGTTGTTGTCTTAAGTTTGAATTTCCAGCCTTGAGTTGTTGGTTGTTAAGTAGGTAGGTTAATAGCAATGGATCCATACAAGTTGTCTCTTTTTTTCATTGTTAATACTTCAGTTCTGTTCATTTCAGAAGTGTTTTATTTTTTTTCTTGTTAAAAATAAGATACAAAATACCACAAACTTTGAAAAAAATATTTTAAAATTTACAAAAGAATGGCATGTCTTAATCATCCCTTTTGCTTTTCTGCTTGGGTGAAACAAATAAAACCAATTGATCTTCTGTTTCAAAATGAAATTTAATTAATAACAACCCCTATTCAACAAATGTCGATCAGTTGTGACAAAAATGCACCCTTTATCCCAACGAAGTCAGTCGATTCTTTTTTTATTTGCTCTTTAAGACAGCTTACATTTCATAAATTATATAACATGGAGACATTAAACGCAATACATTGTTCTTTCTAAATAGTTACCATTTCATTGTTTATCTAGAATTAGTTTAACATTTCAATTGCAATATTTCACAAAATGAATATAATTGATGCATAGAACCTGCTATTTATTATAAGCATTGGAATCTTCTTAATTCCATGAAATTGATAGCATGCATGTACTAATTCTCAATATCCAAATTGGCATAAAAAAACATTGTTTTCCATGAAGAAAAAAAATTAAATCAATTTAATGTTTCTTTCTTTTCAACAATTCTAAATACATCTTTATCCTTTAATATCTTTTATTCTTTAATATCTTTTATTCTTTAATATCTTTTATTCTTTAATATCTTTTATTCTTTAATTTCTTCTATCCATAATTCTATTATTAATCGAGTTCTTCATTGTAAATTTAGTTTTGTACATAAAGAAATCTATTTTCAAAATAACTTTTTCTGAAATTTCTTTCCCATTCTTCACTAACATTTTTCAAAGTCCCAAAAACCTTTAAATCCATTGACAATTTCCAATTTCTTTAGTTGTTTAAAATTCATTCTATCCTTGTTTATTTTCTCAAAGTCCACTTGAAAGCTTTTCTATTTGAAGCCAATTCTAAAATTTGGCTTCATTCATTCTTAAGGTCTTCCATATTGGATTTGGTTTTCAATCCAAACAATCTTGTTTTTTTTTTTGGTTTTTTTTTAATTTATGTTTTGATTTAAGTTTATCAGTTAAATTATTTTCTTCTTTTTCTTCTTTTATTTTCTCTTTCTTTCATGTCAAATTTTGGCTTCTTTTGTCTTGTGCCAAACTTGATGTAAATTCTATGCAAATTATTAAAAATTTAAACTAATTTTCATGGTTGTTGAAACCAATTTTTATTTAAATCGAAAAAGTCAATTACGATGGCATTAAATAAAATCATTTTTATCTGAATTTAAATTAAAGTAAATTTTAAAATGAAGCATTTTGATCTGCTTTAAGATTTATCTATAAATTCCAGGTTTCTTTTTTTTTTACTTTTTTTTAATGTTTCTTTTGTGAATTGTTTTCAAATTGATCTTGAAAGAAAGAGCGTATCAAATTGGCAAATATCAATTTTATTTGTTTGACCTGACAACAAGCCTCTCTTTCTCCCCCCTTTCAATCTCTCTCTCTCTTCTTTAGGTCCGTCCTGTCATCATATCATCTGTCAGTTTGATTTAAACAATGTCTTGTCTATTTTAAGCAACGAACAAGTTGCCTTTTGTTTTGTGAAAGAGAAAAGTAAAACCACTTTTAACTTTGAAGGAATTTTTCATTTTGAACATTTTCTTTCATTTCTTTCTTTCTTTCCTTTCTTTCCTTTCTTTCTTTCATTCCTTTCTTTCTTTCTTTTATTCCTTTCCTTTCTTTCTTTCATTGAATGCTTTTTAATAATAATCTTTCTCTTAAATAGATTTGATTGAAATTTTTTTTTGAAAATTTCTTCATTTATTAAAATATTCTTGTAAAATTCTGGGTTTTACCTTAGTACTACCTATTAAGTGCTAGAATGGGACTTTCCTTCTTTTATGGTCACAGATGAACCTTTTGGACCATTATCTTTTGGTACCAAACCCCTTATCGGTTTATGCCACCTTCCGATTCCAAACCTTTTTGCAAGATATGTTATCGGGGACCCCACCAAAAGTCCTCCCTGCACCCTCAGAGCCATAGGATACATAAATGCAAGCCCCTTTCTCCAATCTATTGTCATTGCCTGCCCCAAAAGGGCCATACTCCCTTTTTGCTTGGTCAGTGTCTGTGATGTTGTCTAGTGGTTGTCAATTGCAAGGCAATATCTTTGATGCAAAGTTTATTTACAAAAAACCAGGCTTTTCTTCTTGATAAAATAAAAATATTTTTATTTCCTTTGATACTTGTTCAAGAGAGATTAAGTAAAGGCTGTCAGTTCATCTCAAAAGTCAAATGGCTTTCACTCAAAATCCTAAAACTTATTCAAAAATAAACAAACCTAAATATTTCCCAAGAAATTAAGTCTACAACAAATTTTGATTTTTAAGCCTAAAACATAAATGACACTCGATTCATCAAATACAAAAAATCACCCACAAAAGTAAGAGACAACTAGGGTCTCACTTCTGAGATCGGCCTGTTACTTAAAAATCTATACTTAACTATAAATGGAACAAGATTTTTTAGTTCTATGGCACATCTTCATTAATTAACAATATACATTATAGTTAAATGGTAAGTTACATGGTAGATTAAGAGAAGTATTTAAAGTTCTTTTCATAAATCAATCATTCTTTTTAAAGACTGGATTTCATCCAATCAACAAGAAGATTTTTTCTTTTGATCCATTCCAGAATATTTGAACATGTCTTCATATCAAATCATGTTTACAATTAAATCATGTCTAGATAATTCTCAATATGTGCAATTTAGCCTGTCTTATATTATTTGAACCAGAATAAATAATTTTATATCTTGTATCTAATTATGGTTAGGTATTTTTTGCCTCCAAACATCCCTCAACCACATAAACCCATAAAATGATATTTGCTAACATAGATAAAACAACTAACAAATTATTGAATATGTTTCATTTAGGTTGTATATCTTATATATCTCAGTAGTCTATTTATGTCTGTCTGTATATCTATCTATCTACAAGGGTTGTTGCAAAAGTAATGCCTTTTACTTTTAACTCTAAGCTGAAGACCTTGGAGAGTGGGAGTGGTACCATAAAAACAAGTAATTTTTATTTTTGTACTCCAGAATTAATTTTTCTACCTCCACCATTGCCAACGCACTTTTGCCAGCAATGAACAAAGGCCTGTACTTTTTGTACCTCAATCTCTGATATGGACGAATCCATCTCCTATGCTGAGACCAACTGCATTGACTTTGTAGACATTTGACAGGCCCCAGTGAATGTTGATTGGTTCAATTTTTTCTACATGAAGGAATTCAATGACTCATTTCTGCTTATGACACATCCATGACAGGGTTTGCTTTCTTGTCTTACTCTGTCAATATCTACAACAGAGAGATGAAACTTTCAGGTCATTAATGCATAAGTTCAGTAATTCAATTAAAAAAACCCTCTAACCCATTAAAAAATAGGAGGCATTACTTTTGGAACATCATTTGCATCTCTGTCTTTTCATGTTTCTTTACCTATCACTGTTTAAGATAAATTTCCATTTCAATTAATGTAAGGATATTCTAATTTGGGATCTTTTTCAAGAATTTTGAGGAGATATTATTAATTTCAACATGGCTTTTAATTATTCTCAATAATAATAATAATAATGAGGGTTAGGATTGTTAGATAAAATCAATTTATAACTCAACTTTGATAGATTTTTTTGAACATTTTAAGAAATTCTAGAGATTTTTTTTTTACTTTGGTAGAATCGGTTTTTAAAATGATGCCATCTTTTCAATTTCCTGCCTCTAGAAATATTTGACTATTCATTTAACCAATACTTATCATCATCATCATCATCATGTTTTTAAAGTAAGAAAAGCGTCTGACTAATATTCAGGCTATTTGGATTTCAGGTTTTAATTGAGCCTGATTACTTGATTGGTTTATGAACAAATTCAGTTTATTTCAGGTTGTCTTTCTGATTTTTGTTTAATTTATTTCAATTCCATTCTTTATAAAAATTATTTCTTTCTTTTCTTTTCCAGTTAAGGAATTTCTTGCAAAAGCCAAAGAGGAATTTCAACAGAAATGGGATCACCCATCACATGTAAGTTTGTTTTTTTTGTTTTCTTTTAACAACTTTTTTTTTTTAATTTTTTATTTTATTTTAGAATAATTAAGGTTCTTTGAATTTTTAAAAAAAAACAAAATTGCATTTTTGTTCTGAAAGAAACTGAAAATTGTTATTGAAAGAATTTAAAATATTATTTAATAAAGATGTGTAAAAAAATGTTTTTATAGAATTTTAGGAAATCTTCTATTTTTGTCTATTTTTCTCAAAAACTTGTCTTGACTGAAATAAAAAATTTTTTTTGCTTTTGTTTGATTAAAAAAATTGCATTTCCTTTTCTTAATTTTCAATTCATCTTGACAGTAACAAGTGAATAATAAGCAAAAGACAATTGAAAAATTGAATTTGTCACTAATGAACTAGGATTGAAAATCTTTTATTATCATTGTTTGTTTCCTTAAAAAAGTAAACTTCTTCAAACTACATCATAGAATTTCTGATTTGAAAATTTCAAAGATTCTTTGATTCTCATTTCTTCAGCAGAATTTAGCCATAAATGTTTGAAATGAAATTAAAAAATTATTGGAAAAACTTCTTTATTTCTAGAAAATTTCTTTTTGGCATTTGTATCAAATCTACAAATTGGCATAAAACATGATTGATTTTATTTTATTACAGTTTTAAATTTTTTTTAGTTTTTACTGCATAACTATTATTATTATTATTATAGCAATTTAACTTTTTTTTTTCAAATAAGTTTGTCTAAAATTAACATTACTAACAGACTCTTTTTTATATAATATAAAAAAAACATAAACATCCTTTTATATGACATTTATTTCATTGTCAATTTACAAGAGAGAAAAAAACAACTTATGAATGAAATAAAATTCATTCTTTATTTTTTTTATTTGTTTTGTTTGCAAACTAGTTTTTCTAGTTGTCAAAAAAGACAAAATAAAATCTGTTTTCTTTTTTGTTTTTTGACAAAGAAAACAAATAAAAACTTAACAAATGAAATTTGTTTTTTTTTTTCTTTTTTCTTTGTAATTTGATTGTAAGATGAATATTTAGTAATAATTTGTAAAAAAAAGAATAATTGATTCACTTTGTTTTTTCAATAAAGCTCAAGCTTTAATTTCTTTCTTAAGACAAAAATATTCAAATAAATTAAAATTTAAAATATGATTTTATTGGCTTTAGAGGAAATAAATGACAACAATGCAATAAGGCAACAAATGATTAAGAAAGAATTAACCAAGTCAGCTCTTATGACTATTTCATATCCACAACATAGACTTTTACTATTTATTTTAAATATACTCAAAAATCTTTTCAGCATAAAATGGCAGCCATACTTGAAATGCTGTAAACTGATTTTTCCAAATATATTTGTGTATGTGTAGTGTTATGTATAGGTCTTTCAGGGAGAGACAATCCTTGGGCTTACTTGTGCAAGTTCTTTCTTCTTAACCTACTAAAACTGAGAGAGGGACTGATGATCCTTGGGTAGAGGGCTTACTTAGGATAATTCTTTCTTCTAACCCTTCCAAAGCTGAGGTAGGGATGCTTCTTCATTCTTCCAGTCTTTGTCTAGCTGGAAACAAAAGGTGATTAACTCAAAGTCACATCAAATGAAGTGTACGGATCTTTTATTTCCTTGACTCAAACTCTCTCTGCCTAAAGCTAACTGCCCACTTCTTCATTTATTGCCCCACCACTCGATCCCATTTTGGGACTCGATGCCCACCTGACATGTAACCAGAAGTTGGCCAAGGCTCCTACCTTCAGTCATTGACGACCTTCCTGAGGAGGTGGACGATTTTTAGTTTTTAGTTTTTTCTTCATTTTTTTCTTCATTTAATTATTTTTTTTAAATCTCCCATCAAATTGAAATTCTAATTCTTCTTTTAAACACTGAAAATAATTTCATATTCAATAAGTTTTTTTTTATCCGATTGTTCCAAACAATCAACCCAAAGCTGAATAATGCCTAAGTTGATTAAGCTTATTTAGATGCCTTCATAGAGAGAATATAGTCTATTTGCAATGGGGTTAATTTCATCACAAATCATGGGAAAGATGGAATGAAATGTTAAATTTTGGATAATCCATATTCGATTTGAGATTCAAAAATAAGTTCAGATGTCAACCGTGACAGCAGCAGGCTTTCACTTGAGTGCCATCCTTTAAATGCCAGGATGTCCTTGGAAAGAATTCTGCAAGAAAGAATAAAAATCAATTCACCTCATCTTGCTTCAAGTACATTTTTTCTATTAAACATTCAAATTCAATATTTTTTCTTTTCATTATTATTTAATCAGTTATTTTCTCTTTTGAATTGCAAAAATTTGGTGATCATTTTTGTTTGATACAAATTTTCCTTGACTTGAAATTTGAAGATGATTTTTTTAGAATGAATTTCCAAATTTTTTTAGTCTTTTATTTTCTTATTTTCTGTCCCATTTCTTTCTCAGCCATTCATTGGGGTCGATCCGATAATTTTACGTAAGAATTAGTTTTAAAAACAAGTCTATAAAAATCCTAACTTGTTTAATTATTGAAGCAAACTTGATAAACTGAAAAGTTTCAGCTTTGAATTGTCCTTAAGAATGGATTGTTGTCTCCTCTTCCCCTTCCTTCCTCCTCCCTTTGAGATGGGGAAGGAGGGTGGGGGAAAGGGTCTCACTTTCTGTTCTTTTAATTATTCAATGCAACTGGATTTCCAGTTTGAGATTTGATCTTGTAAATAATCAAATCATATCCTAACTGCTTAAACAGAAATATTAAAACAACACACGTTTCTTTAAATGAAATATTTTTTTGAAATCAACTTGTCTTTTCAAGTACATAAACTTTTTTTTTACTTACACACACACACACCACAAACACACACACACACACACACAAAATATTAAGAATCAGAAAAGAAAATGTAACCAACTTGATTTCAAGAAAATTTTAAGATGATTGTAACAAAGAATTATTTTGATTTTTTGATTAAATCAAGTTAGAATAAAAAAAAAAAAGTTTATTTCAAAAACATCAGTTGACATTTTGTTAAAAAAAGAAAACTAGATTCAAGACAAATTGAAATCTCTTTCTAGAAACAAACTGTTTTGTTCAGTTTTACTATAATAATAATAATAATAATAATAAATATAATAATAATGATTATATGCATGCGTGTGTATTCGTACTCCTTAACATCCCTAAAGTGAAAATTCCATTTTCAAACAACATGACCTAATTATTGTGTGGGAATAAAAAATAGTGTCTTAGTGTATTATTTATTTCTACATCCTTAAAAGAATTAATTGTAGTGAAGAGATGTTTTAAGAGTGCCTTACTGTGGTTGTTGAGGCAAATGACGAGGCAAACTCAATTGTGTCAACTTGGAAATGACATGGCTTGTACTGCGTCTTTATTCTGAACAAGGCTGACATGAGGGAAATTAAAAAGAATTTTGTTTTTTGTTGAATGTTTGTGTGTTTAGAAAGAAAGAATGCACCCCGAGCCTCTGCACCTAATCCTTCTTGCTGTTTACCTAATCTTTCTGTTAGGGTTCCACTTTTACTTTAAACGACAACAATTTCAGAATAAACAACTTGTTTCTCAGTGTTTATTCAAATATTAAAACAACAGAATCTATGGATCTAATTCTTTTTTTAACCCTACACATTTTACAATTAAAACTGGCTAATACGATTATCTGATGGTTTTTAAAGTGTGTGGGGGGGCATACTAACCCATGTAGGTTTAGCCGGCTCAACCACTGAACACACACGATTCGGTGATAAGTCTCAAAGGAATATGAACTTCACAAGCAGATCCCAGTCGCATGTACAGATGCCTGTGTAACCAAAGACTAAGGATACATAAACCTAGTGCTTTAACTGCGCAAGATACAATAACTAGTATTCTTAAATGGGGACTCATCTAACTAGTGACCAGGCTCAATGTTGCTTAACTTCAGTGATTTGATGAGAACCAGTGTCTCCAATGCAACTTGACCATATTCTTTTTAAAGACTACATTTCAAACCAATTCTGAATGTTTGGTAACAAAATGCTGTTGCTGGTATCTACACTTGAGCCTTATGAGCCAAAAGTTGATGGTCTTAATAAATAGGAGTCAAAATCTCCTGATTTGAGTTTTGTCAAATATGTTAAGGCTTTTGGGTTTGCTATCTTTGATTTATTTCTGATCAATTGATGCGATTTTCTATTGTTCTTACGTAACCTTTTAATAAAGATTTGATCCAATCAATATCTTCCTTGAATTTGTCACGCTTTTCCTCGTCTCAACAAGTTTTGAAGGCTTAAATTGATCACCAAGAAGGTTTTTATATAAAGGCCTCATCACTGTTCAGCACTCCGCATACTTTACTACTTAACACTTCTAGCTTTAATTATGAAACCCATCCACTCCCAATTCCCTTTGATTAGAGTGGCTGCTGCTGCTGTGGCTGCTGCTGATCATAATGATGATGATGGCTTAACTTAAGCCTCTTTCTTCATTTTGTTGAAGAATGGCTATTGATCAAGTGAGAATTATTGCCTAGAATTACAAGATGGCACTTCCTCCAAATTTTCACCCTGGAAATTATTATTGGTGGAAACAACCGGAATATAATTCAAATCCTGAAGGTCTAGCAGGGGTGGCTGGAGCCCCCGGACAAGCTTTACCAGTGGGGCCAGTGCCCCAAGCAATGCAGCATCTGCCGTATGGTCCGTATGCCCCACTGGCACCCCCACCGCTGGGGCCGCCCCCAACAGCCATGCAACGTTCCCCGATTCGATCAACTTCAAAGACAATTCCTCCCCCCTTGTTTTATCCACCTCCACCACCGCCACCGCCTCCACCAATAGACAAGGTAAATGGGTTCGTCTGGCGTTGGCCATCAAAATGCCTTCCTAACTTAAAATCACTTACAGGTTTTTATTTTCTTTCTTTCACAAGATTCGTCAATACACAATTTTTTTTTCTCAATTGTAAATCAATTTTTGGACTATTGTCTTCATCTTTATTTTTATTTACTTCACTATGTTTTGGCTGAATTAACCTTCCATCTTTTTCGGGTATTAAAAAATTATTCACCTTGTTTTTTAGTAACTATCTTTTTTGAAATTTAGTGTTGGTTTTATTTTTAATGGAGGATTTGTTTATGTTTATCAGGAAAGTTAATTTGGTTGAAACATGATACAAATAAAGATGAGAACAATAGTCTGAAAAATGCTTATAAAATTGATCAGACTTTATCTTGAAGAATGAAATCATTTTCTTTTCTTAACTCTTCATCTTTTTTTTTTTTTTTCTTTCTTTTTTTCTTTTTCTTTTTTCTTTTTCTTTCTTTTTTTCTTTTTCTTTTTTCTTTTTTTTTCTTTCTTTCTTTTTTCTTCTTCTTTCTTCAATGAATGACCTTGACAAGCTTTATTGTTTTCTTGAATTTTTTGGAGAAAATCTAGATTGATTGATAAAATCTATAAAATAGAAATGGAAGCATTTTGCACTTTATTAGGACCTTCCAGCCCTCCACCCTTCACTGCAATCAGATTTCATTTCTCCTTTCATTGCTTATTCTTCCTCTTTTTTTTAAATTTCTCTTTTTACCCTCCCCCTCTTTCTGTCTGAATGTACTTTATAAAAAAAGTTGCAATAATTGTGTATGGTAAAGAAAGGGACACCTTTGGTGCTAGAATGTTTTCTAGACCAGATATTAAATAATAATTTTGTTGCCTGGGAAACATTTAAGACACATAAATATCTTTACTGTTTTGAAATTTTAGTAGTTTTTTGTTTTGTTTTTTTTGACGTGATTTTGCATTTATAAGAACTACTATGTATATGGAATGATAAGGTTAAAAATCTGAATTAGTTTTAATCCTTTTTTGTTAAGTCTCTTCTACTAAAATAAATAAAGAAAATCTTGATAAGTCTATTAAGAATAATTAAAATAACAAAGAAGTTGTAAAGTGTTTTAGGCCATAAAACGCATCCTAAAAGCCACAAAATTGTAAGAAAGAACAATCAACAAAGATGTTTTTTAACATTGTTCATAAATAAGAAAAAGAAAAAAAATATCATAAAGCCTGAATATCAAATGAATTGAACTGATATAAAATTTGTGTTGCTTATTTTTTTTCTTTCTTTTCTTTTGGTTGTTATTGACACATTTCTATTCTTAGAAGACTTTATTTTATTTAAATAAAAAAAAGAAATTAGATAAATCAGATATACAACGTGTGTGTGTGTGTGTGTGTAAGGATTTAGATAAAGTAAATTGAAATTCTCTTGTTGAATTTTTTTGTTTCACAATTAAAACAATTTCTTGGATTTGAAAAAATTTTTTTTTTTAATTGCGCTAATTTTTGTTGTCATTGAAATTAGACTTAATTTATTTTTATCTATGAATGAACAATGTATCTTGATTTTAAGAGCGAGTAATAATCTGTAAATCATTATTTGTTCCATTCTAATATGGATTTTTGTCCCAAGAATATTTGTTGACTTAAATGTCAATTTGTAAATCTCAATATTTTCTTCTTTCAGAAAATGAATTGAATGTAGGACTTGAATATATTACAACATTCTATGTAAAATAATTTTGTTTTTCCTAATCTTAGGGATTATCCTCTGACAAAAGCTCAACTAAATCCGCTTTGATTCCAATATCCTTTAAGCTGTCAATTTCTACAATCTTTACGAATCGATTACAAACACTTCATTTTGAGAAGAATTCATTGATTTTTTTTACGTTTTTTTTTTCTTTTTTTTTTTTTCTCATTTCAAATTTTGATTTGTGCTATTATTATATTATTATTATTAATCCCAAAGATTCCGAAATAACATATTCAAATTTTGAGTTTAAATAAATTTTCCTAAAAATCCAAATTGTTGAGAAACAATGAATAAAAGGAAAAAAAAAAAAAAAATGTTGAATTTTTTTTTGTTTAAATTCTTTTAAGTTTGTGTTACTTTGTTAACTTGGGTCATTTGGATATTACAATTGTGTTGAAGAAGGGAAGATCAACAAATTTTGCCAGAATATTCTCATTGGGATGAAAATTTACCACCTCTTGGCAAATAAATATTTTTCATAGATTAAAACAAACACTAGTAAAGAAAGGAGCAAAATTTGCAAAGAATTTGAAACTTGAAATATTAAAAGCAAATTCTTTGATTTTTATATATATATATATATATATATTATGCCTTCAATGAATTATTATATATATATATATATATATATTATGCCTTCAATGAATTATTATATATATATATATATATATATTAGTTAATTGTAGACACGGAGTCAACGGGAGTCGACAACTGCCAGTTTCACGCT
>JAUZSX010286557.1:0-14760 GCA_034780655.1 Idiosepius hallami
AAGAGAAAAACAAACAGTTAAAAAGCATCTCCCCAAAAACTTTAGGAGTTGGTTGCCTGTCTTTTGTAGATTTATTCCTCCTGTATTATTTTTTCGATTACAATTTCCATCGAAAATATGTGAAATACATAAAGATAAGAGGAAAAGCGAGAAGGGGCAAAAATACAGTCAAGGAGTTGGAAAAAAAAAAGATTCGGAATAACAAAAGAAAACCTTTGGTTAATTTCATTAGGTGTCCATTGCTCATGTCAAAAACGTAAGGGCACATGGATAAAAAACGTGTTTATGTAAGGTCAGATCGTTCGAATTCAATATCTGCTATTAAATGAAAAGAAGCAGACGTAAACGCAAAATGGATAAAAAAAATGAGGAAAAATAGGTAAAGAGGTAACATTTACGAAGGTGAGATAATTGAATCAGGGAAATTCTCACCAACTTGATTAATTTTCTTTTTTTCACTTTCTTTTATATATACGCACACTCTATTTTTACTTCGCTTTCTTTATTTACTGTGTTTATCTCATTCTATTTTGGTAAAATCACTGAACTGGCTCTTAGATTACACTTAAACCTACACAAAACAAGAAATCATAAGTAAAAATAAATAAAATAAAAAGAACATTCTTGACCTAATCATCTCTAGAAATAAGTGTTATAATACAAGTTAACTCAATACGTGACCTAGGAAGTACTTACCCATATTCTCAACATTTTCATGTTGTTCTAATGGCTCATAATTTCGGCCCCGGTTCAAGTCTTTTAACATTTAAAGAACTCAGACCCCTTTAGGGAAATATACTTTCTTAACAATATCAGATTCATGTAAAGAAGTAATACTAAAAAAGCAGGAATATACATTTGAAGATATTCAAACTTGGAAGATATACGAACACAAGATTTTATGTTCTGTCAAAGAAACTTAGGTTATTATATTAAGAAAGAAATAGATTTGATTCCGGGGTCTATTGATTTATCTAAACCTATTGCTGTAGTCAAGTATATTTGGTTCGATTACTTGGAGATAAATGCCCTACGAGCATTCATCTTCAATCAATAGTTTATTGCTTAGTAACGAATTATCTTAATCACATAAATTTAAAATGTGTTTAGACAGCTTTTCCGTTCACCAGGTAAGTCTTATAACGATAGATAATTAATACTTATTTTGTAAAAGACAAACAGCTATACAGGTAAAATCAGTACCGTGTTTAGCCACTGAACGGCCCCGACGCAAAATTCACCTTGCGGCCCCTTTACCCTGAAAATATAAGTTGCACCCCTCAATATACTGGAGCCGTCGACTCTATATACTGAGAGAGATAGGCGGAAAAAAAGATGAATTGATAGAATATATATTTCAAGTGTGATTATGATTTTCTAATTAATCCAAACAATTAATTATGTTGGCATTTTTTTGCATTACAAAAGCTTTGCGGACCCAAGGGACCTTGCACCCCCCACAACTGTGGGGTATGTAGGGGCCCTAACCACGGCCCTGTGTAAAAGTATATTTAAGCTTATTTCTTTATTTAAAGATAATTTGCTATTTTTCATATAGGTGAGTGTATTTTCATTAAAACATACCAATTCTTTTATTTATTAACACGACTTTCTATAAAAAGAAATATTGAATGTTAAATAACAAAGACGAGAAGAAGTCAACAAATGACAAAGCTTTTAGATCAGAAAACTCAATTCTAAAGCAGTCTTCAGGAAGATGATTATTTTGATTCCTGTCGACAAATTTGGACATTTAGTATGGACCGACGGCAATTATTCCTTTCTTTGCCTGGAACCAATGTTTTTAAAGTCTGCGTCCAATCGAAGTAATTGTTCCTCTGTAAACAATGTCTGGCACGTACAACATGTAAGTGAATTTTGTCTCTAGTGATTCTTCTTGATAATTACAGTCATTATTTTAGAATGCTGATCAAGCATCCTTGATTGATAATTTAAGTAGCGAACCTTGTCATTGATTAATGGTTTCATTGTTGTTTCAAGGAATAGTTTCTGTTTCTATTCCTTTCTATCTGACGTACTGAATTTCAAGCAATATCATTGATTTTCTATCTCAGTCTCATTTTTCGTTGATTTTACCTTAAAAAAAAACTTTGGTGTAACGCAAAAGCCACACGTTAGATTTTTTATATTTTTGATATGCAATCTGTAGTGTTTTTTTTAAATAGTAGTAAAGATTAGTAACATCTAAAACCATTCGTTTCATGAAAGGTATTTTTAAGGTTAAAATTTGGGGTTTAGGAAAGATATAATTTTTATCAATAGTATTCCTTGCATTTGTTTTGGTTTATGACTGCAAGTTATATTCTTCAAAATGTGTAAAGTTTATAAATCAGTGTAAGTTTATAAAACATACATAAGAGCAATGAGCCAATCAGTAACGAAAACTAACATTTTGTGTAATACTTAATGTGTAATATTTACCTTATTTTTAGCGACACGACCTTTTATTTGACGAGTTGAGTTTATTTCGATTGTTTTTTTACACAAATGAATTTTGGGCTGTAATATTTCAAAGGGTGTATTAAAAAGATGTCAAAATGTATTACTAACTACGCGGAAGCGGGAAAGAGTAACAATGTACACAATAGAAAAATAGCACAACTACGGATCCTTCGAATGGGATTTACACCACCGATCAGCCTAAAATATTTAGCAACATCAATAGAATATTTTCTGCTTCTCTCCTACTCCCTCTATCTCTATCTGGCCCAGGCCTGTCCTTGACCGAACAGCAGAAAGAGAATTCAGTACCCCTCGAGTGGCCCAACCAATAGGATGTCCATTGCCAGGAAACAATTCTGCTTTATGTAAAGAGGAATAAATGAAATATTTCTTTTTTTAGATTAATATATGTTTTCTCTTTATTATTTTTCAAACAACACCAAAATATACAAATATTACAAAACTATTCGGAGGTAGTAACGTTTTCGAACATGCAAACGAATAGATTAATCTATATTGATCAGACATAAGCAAAATTCAGCTTTTTCTCGCTTAAAATTAGGTTTAATTTGTGTTCATTAAGTATCCCCAATTTATACCTTAGCATAAAACAAGTAACCACCTTTAAAGTTTTGTTTTAATATGTGTTCTGTACATATACATCACATCCTCTGCTTCCTCGATTTAAGATTCTTTGGGGCATTACAACTACATTTTGTTCTCGAAGAAATTGGCTTTATATAGATATTCATTCACATATATCGCATGATTCGTTTGTTTTATAGCCTATTAACATTGTCAGTATATGGTCAAGTTGCGTTGGAGACACTGGTTCCCGTCAGATTGCCAAAGTTAAGCAACGACAAGGCTGGTCAGTGGTTATTTGGGGGACCATTTAAGAATACCAGATAATGTACTAGTGCAAGCATTAAAGCTGCATGCGGTTCCCCCGCTACCCATTTTGAGGAAACTAATTGTTAAACCACGCATATCACTCTGCTACACGATTTGATGAACATTGTCAGTAATTATGTGGTAAACGTGATTTTATCAACACATTTTTTTAATATAACCGGATGCGCTTTTTAATCCATTTCTAGTAAGGAAATTTAAACTTTTCCCAGGAGTATTAGTCTATGTACAAAAGTTAATGGAGTGAAAGATTTTCAAGTACGACTGTCTCTCTACTGTCCAAACTGAACTTTCCCCTCATCACGCGAGGAAAGCTAAAAATTAATAAACACTGAATACTAGATATTAAGATTAATTGTGCTTTTGTTACAATTCGTTTATTACAAAAATATCTTACAGTTCTTGTAGTGTTACGAGAGTGTTCGGTTAATTTGAGTGAACGCATAATATTTTAATCAGATGTTACTAAAAGAAAAGCTAAAATTTTGTGGATAAAAGCTTGAAAGCGCATGCATAATTGTGGATGTAAAAAAAGGTTCAACCGAATTTCAAAATTTGATAACTGAAAAATTAAAATCAAAACTGCTATAGGTTTGAACTCATGCATTAGAATACCACAGCGTAAACTGTGAATACTTTCTAAAGCATTTACCTGAAATATGTTGGTTAGAAACAACTAATAGATTTTATATAATGATCTAAAGCTTGTATTTCAGAGGCAGCGAAATGAACCACAGGAAATTAATGTATAATAAACAATGAAAAGGAAATTAACTTTTTAGAAAAGAGGATTAGAGATTTCCTGGCAAATGAGTTTTTTAGACCTTTAATGTGTAAGATGTGAAGATGTAATCTGATGGAATAATAGAGAGGACAGGAAAAGGAAATTACATAATTTCATTCATTTAGATCTTAATGCCTTGAAAACTGACCAAGGTGTTCAGGTACTAATTCGTGCAGCCACCGAAATTACTCGTACCAGATTACAGTCATTTCTTTGGTGGTATGTGAAAAAATATATGTTTTGTCTTTTTATACTGTTTCTTTATCTTCTTAACGTTAGTCCTCAGCTTTGAGCCACAATCAATTTTTCTTCATTTTAACTGAGTCCGAAATACAGTTTTAAAAAAAATTAAGTTTTGTTTTCCATATCATACTTGTCCTGACAAGAAAAAAATAATTAGCTTTGCAAAACGATTTCTAATACGGAAATATGATACTTAGTCTTCTAATATGGAGAAGATTAGGCCACGTCGACCGTCACTTAAAACAAAGAAGCACGGGAATAATTGATTGAATATGAATAACCAATGAAAATATAAAGTCCTTGAATGTAAAAAATAGGTTTGAATTTTTTATTTCTTAAAAAGACATTAAAATTCTCAGTTTTGTAAGTAGCTGGAGGAAAATAAGTAAAAAAGAAACTACGATAAAAGAAAGGAACCTTCATTTTGAGCAGTATTGAATATTATTTGTTTCACTTTTTTCCGTCAAACCAATCTTATTCAGTATTTTAATGAAATCTTCTGATAAACGTCCTTTCTGTCAACAAAACATTTTCCGAACTATACCGGTTGTACTGTCAAATCTACAGCGGGAAAGAATCTGTAGACTCATAACTTTTTAAACCATATAAATTGGATTTAAACTCGTGTATTACAATTCCTAAATTTTATTGAGTTGATCTTATCGATGGGGTGATTTTTTTGTATTTTGGATTTTATGTGAAATTGATTAAAGTAATAAAAATCATTGTATGATTTTTAGAAAATTTTATTAAAAAATATTTTAACAGCTTTGATTTCATCATCCAATTATGGTAAATTGATGTAGATAGAAAAATACCTACAGGTAGGTGCTTGATGCAAAAGAACATTTTTGTTCCTACACTGAGAGTAGAGGAATATAGACCAACAAAACAATGCTAAAATTCCCTAAAGGTCATGCTATTTTTCCATCAAGGCAGATATTGCTCATTTGTCAGAATTTAATTTTAACAATATAATCTTAAAAAAGACCATCATTGATGTAGTAAATATTGTACAAGTGAAACGGAATTTTAATTAGTTAGATTTTGGGAAAAAGGCTAACCGAAATGTAAGCATTCAAGTTTTACATTAGAAATGAATAAAAACATTAGTAAAATTAGAATAAAAAAAATTAATTGATGCAAGAGAAATTAATTGATGCAAGAGAATTTAGGGAAAACTTTATAAACAAGATTTTTTTTAGTAATAACCAACCCTTTTGACAAGCAAATAAATGTGTTTTTATTTATAGTAAGAAGAAAGCCTAATATGTATAAAAACTCTTTATAAATTAAAAAAAAATAAACAAAACAATAATCTGAATCTATTTTGTTACTTGACCTTTACTCTTTATATTCGAGTTAAACACCTGCGATATAAGAATTAATTTTAAACTCTCAATTAGAATTTTTATATCATAATATATTCAACGGAACATGAGAAAAAATATTCCATAAAAAACGTCTATTCAACCTTTAAATACTGTCTGATATTTTAAATGAAATCAGAAACCAAAAAACAAAAAATACTTATCATCCGTTTTTACTTCAGAAATAATTATTATAATTAAATTATACTCAGCAACGTTGATATTGAAAATATATATATCATCATCATCGCCTGTCACTCGTAGTCAAGTATAACTGTCCTTCGTCTATATTTGTATATTAGTTAAGTGTAGACATAGAGTCAACGGGAGTCGACAACTGCCAGTTTCTCACTAATGCGTTCATCAAGTCGAAAGGAAATTCCATTGTTTAGGTTCGATTTAAATAGTGTCGAAACGGAAGTTCGGCGTATTGTATGTCAGGAGTTAATTTTTTTTATGCTTATTAGTTTGTAGTTATTATTATTTTTATCGTAGGTTGATGTTGCTTTTATTCATTCATTTTATTGTTGCTACTAGTATTATTTTTTTCTTAATATTATTGACATTATTTTCTTATTTTCATTATTATTATTTTACTTTTGTTTTATTTTATTTTATTTTATATTTATTTTTTATTTTTTATTAATCGTTTGTGTCATTTATTTTAGGTGGGTAAGAAGGTATTTATTTTCGTGCCTGCATTTATTAATTAATTTTGATTTTTTATTCAAGAGTTTACTCTAGTTAAGGAAGTTGATTATAGCTAATTTTTCGTGCAGGCAAAGGTTACATAGTTTGGATGAGTTGTTATATGCAGATGCAATTTTTTTGATTTTCCATTTTATTTCTGGATTGGGTGTGTTGGTGTTTTTATGTTCCCATATGTATTTAGAGAGTGTAGTTGAGTGTTCGTATTTTTTGTTGTTGAACGATTTCTTGTGTGCATAGCTTCGTTGCTTGCATGTGCCCTCTGTTAAACCTATGTATATTTTTCTGTGTTGTTGATTTTTACCTTGGCTTAGTAAACTACATTAGTTTGGAGGCAGTTTTTATTTAGTGGGCATTCGGGTTTCGTTATACAGTTGCAATTGTTTTTGGAGGTGGTTGTGTGCTGGTTGAGATATGTATTTTTTGTTATATTTTTTTATAATCTGTAGCATGTTTTCGGTGCAGCTTTAACTTAATTTTAGAGTATTTATGTTGAATATTTTGTGTAGTTAACTCGAAAGTTTTTATCTATTAGTTTTGAGAACGTTTTCCGTATGTTATACGGGGGTTGAACCAGTTTAACGTTTCTATTTCAATTTCGTTGTCAACATTTTTATAAGTTTTTGTGATATTTTCTGTAAGCAATTTGTTGTGTTGTTGTGGGTTTAATTCGTAAATATTTCTAGTTTTTTCAGCTGGAATAAAAAGTTTTTTGGTGTTTTAATTTTATTTATGTCATTTTTTAGTTTGAATTGGAAGTTATTTGTTTTGTTTGTGGATGTTATGTTTTTCACTATGCTAAATAGGTCTTTTTCGAAATCATCGAGTTCGTTTATTTGTAGTGGGCAGGTGAAAATAGAGATGTAGGCAACATACATTGGTGTCAGCTCGTTTCCTTCATGGTTAATGTGCATCGACACAGAATTTACTTTCTCTCTTTCACTCTCGTAAAGTTTCAAAAAGATTTTTGATAAGGTAACAATAAACTCAGTTTTGTAGAATTAGTAACCAACAATTTTAAATGC
Source organism: Idiosepius hallami (assembly GCA_034780655.1). NCBI lineage: Eukaryota > Metazoa > Mollusca > Cephalopoda > Idiosepiidae > Idiosepius > Idiosepius hallami. The sequence goes on from JAUZSX010286557.1 coordinate 7,506, forward strand.
TTAGAAAAAATAAGAGACAAAATCGAAACTTCTGTCAAAACTAGAAAGTTGATCGGAACTCACATTACAGAAATTAGGTGAAGACTATTAATGTGTTTTAAAAGTCACTAATGTTTAAAAATTCGAATGTGACGCATGTCAAGAACAAATTACAAGTCAAAAAAGTTCTATCATAGAATAAACAATAAAAACAAAAAGTACGCTCAGTCACAATTAAAGAAACTTCTACTAATTCAAAACCCGAAATTATTCACAAATGCATGGGGTCGTTGCGTTGGACAATAAATTATTTCTGCAAAAAGAAATTAAAGCTTGGAACAAGTTTGGTAAATTTGGCCAGGAATCAACATATTTAGGAACAAAGAAAATAAAGACAGTCAGACAGGTAAAATCATCTGTTAAAACAGGAAAAAAAATACGAAAGTACGTAACAGTCAATATCCTAGAGACAAAAATGTAGATCTACAACTAGATTCTGGTTCAGACTTATCAATCAATATTTGCAAATGGGAAAAAAATGATTAAACCAACTACGATAAAACCAAAGAAAAAGGCCCGTGCAGCGACCGGGGGCAAAAATAATTTCGATGGTGAATTAACACGTTCCATAACCCTAGAAAATACAAAACAAAATCTGACAAAAAACGATAAGTTATTTGGAACGGATTAAATGCACAGTTTCAAACTTTGGTGCCAATTAATGCACAATTTTAGCCATGAAATAAAAAAAAAAGTCAACTACTGAGACAATAAAATATTGCTAATTCCTCTCCAGGTATTTACAAAAAATTCCTAAAGCAAAAGCCAGATCAGAGAGAAAGCGTACAGTGAAATTATAGAAGAAACTTTTCACGTCCCCCAATGGATATAATAAGAAAAAGTTGAAAACCGTACGTTGTGGGGGCCGAGTACGACTACTTGTCACAAGAACAACAGAACACGTGGGTTTGGTTAATATTGTATTTACACAATGTACAATGGTCAGGAGCCACCCTGCACCCGACCTGAACGCTCGAACAGGCACCACCGTGATTACGAGCTTTCCAGTTCTTATGCTTCACGCAAGCGTGCTGGATAGTCCGTCCCAGAGGATTGTTCACCACAACACCGTCCCAGACAGAAATCTTAATATTTCAAAATCAAGAGCAAATAAATATTAACAAACTTAAATCTACAACTGCTGAGTAGAATTTAAGAAAATCAAAAACATTACTTCACACAATGTCAAATTGTAACACACACGAACACCACTAAATATGTTTCAGAAAGAGAATTCTCACAGTTCAGGAGATTTTTCTGAATTGAAATCTTGAGAGAATATTTTGAACTTGGATCGCTGAAATAACTTTTAAAGCAAAACGCTTCGAAAGGGTTTTTAAAACGTCTTCTATAGAGGGATTCGTTCAAAAGTGACACATCCCGGCAAGGCTTTGCTCTGCGCAGACTTGAGTGAGCCACGTTGAAGGACGATGTTTTGTGTTATACCTGCGTTGAGTTAAAGGGAATATTCTATCAAATAGCTTTAATTTCATTCTTCAATATATTGTTCTTTAATATATCTTTTATTAACTCATCTCCGAGTCGTGTTACCTTTTTGAACTTTCTCTTTGCCTTAACAATAACATAAAGCAACACATCAAAATTATATATTTTTATATACTGTATAATTCATCATACATCATCACACAACATACCACATGACATACTGTAATATTATGGGGGTGCTGAGGGGAGAAATGGATGGGTGAGATTTTTTCGTGAGTTTTCGAGACTGCTCGGGTGATTCACAAGTGAGTCACGAGAATGACGTCACCATTAGTATAAAAAGAAATTGCCTCATAGTCAATCGTCACTCGGGAGCTGTAAGCTAGCAAGTGTAATGAACACAATGAGGTCAGAAGAACCATTCGGAGGTTGGTCGAGAGCTACCCCGGCAAGAAGAAGAACGATGACGATCTCGAATTCATGAATTGGACCTTATTGTAGAAGAAAGCTTGTAAGTATCAAAAACTAATCACTTAAAGGCTTTTTTTCATTATAGATCCCAGCCCGGTTCAAAGAATATTTGAGCTCCCAAAGAAAGATCCCCATTGTCCCCGCTATCTTAAAATAAAAACGTATAGTCTTATATTTTTGCATGATATGGTGTAAAAAGTAGACAATCATAAGCAAGATATCATATGTACTTGGTAGAGCACCAAACCAAGTTAGGCACAAGGCCATTTTAACATGCTCTATGTCCCTGGGCTTTTTTAATTCAGTGTTACCCTTCACCTAGATGAATTGCTCTCCCGAGTTAACGAGCTCCATCTGCCCGAGGCAGCTAAAGTGAATGTAATGGTTTTTGACCGGGATTTCAACTCGCGTTATACGATTCCAGAGCCCGAGCTTTTACCAATGCTCCACTGTCGCTGCTCAAAATCACAAGCAAGATATATATATATTTTTTTATTTTTGGTATAAAATAATGCAACAGAATTAAGGACAAGGTTGGGAATTACGTTAGAATTATAAATATTTTAAAATTTTATACGTGCTTAAACATAAGTCTAGAATTATTCTAAAATTACAGCCTGAAACCCCCAAACCTAGCTTTATGAAATGAATGGATAAATGTATAAATTTACATCAGGCTTTACATTTATATCATATTTATCTTTCCGATGATACGCTTACATTTTTGAAGCGTGTACGTTCGTTGAAATTATGGTCGAGTTGTAATCTGAACGAAAGAAAAAACGGTTGACAAGGATCATGCATCCACTTACGTGTTAACATCTATGTAATCTCTAAATCCATAAACTGGAGTCTCAATTACCGAGTGGATTCAAGCAAAACGAACCAACCAAAGCTTGTAATTTGAAGTATTTTATTTCTCGTAGAAAGTTTTCTGAATTGAAAGTTCTAAAACATTGGGTTTGGACTTATTAAACTTCTGTCAATAAAAAATAGGGCCATGAAAAACATTGCACTCTAGATGAAAGTAGATATTTAAAGACTCAGACAGATCTACCAGTAAATTGATTCATGATCAAATATGTTCTAACAATATATCTTGTTGTGTGTATAGATGATTAAATTTTCTTTTAAAAATTTTGCTGTTATCAGAATTTTTTTAATGATCTCATTACCTCAAAATGTTTATTTTCTTTCGGCAGTCGATCAAAAGCTGTTTTAAACATTAGAATTTATATTGAATTTGCAACGTCAGTTTTTGAATTTTTCTTGATAAAACAAATGAAATGATAGATTTCAAGAGCAATAGTTAAAAATCTCTTAAATGAACGCTGCATTTTATAGATTTTGTATAGATTTTACAGATTTTTATTTTTAACAACTAGGAGTACTGCCCGGTGCCGGAGACTTGCAGCTAAGATAATTAGGAAAGCATATAATCTAGGACTAAGTAATCTTATTTATCTTATAATCTTAGCATTAAATGACCCAATGAAAGTTGATATGCTGGTTAAATAAACCAATCAACCAACCAACCTATACCAACCAACTATAATATAGGAATACACTAAATGCTAATTTTAAAATAATTTTTTACTATACTAAATTCATTTCTAATTATTTTTTATACTAAATTCATTTTTAATGGTTTTTATACCAAATTTATTTGTGAAGTTTTTTTATACTAAATTAGTTTCTAATGCTTTTCTCTAAAGCAGTTAATAAAGTCTATTAAATAAAAAATCAGTACCACACATTAGCAAACTTTAGCGGTTTGAATTATTTTTTATATAACTAAGGTAGCTTTTTGTCTGAAAAGCTCTATGTAAAAACAGTCTATTTTTTCTGGTTGTATTTTTTGTTTAACAGAAAAGTTACATTTTTTTTATAATTATTTCTATTATCTAAAAAAACAATTGTTGAATAATTTTTGTCAAAAACTCTTTGTGTTTGAAAATTAATTATTTTTTTTAGATTCAAAAACAATTCTGCGTTATTTATTTATCTATTTAAATAAAAAAAAACGCTTCCTCGCATCTATGTGTTTTTTTTTAAAGACTTTTTAAAGCAACAATCTAGACTCCAATGTTGTTTAATTTATACGGTCAAGTTGCGTTAGAGACACCTGTTCTCGGCAGATCACCGAAGTTAAGCTACGTCTAGCTTGGTCAATAGTTAGATGGGTGGTTATTTAAGAATACAAGTATTTAAAGCTCAATTTTTTGTTTCCTTCTGCTCAGTCTAGCCACGCGCTCCTAAACCAGAAATTCGAAACCGAATGTAGAACCCAATCAAACACAACGATTTGACTTTTATATGTATATAGATAATATCTATGAAATGTACAAAAAATCTATCACATGAACAAAAAGAGTTAAGGAGAAACTCAAATGGCTCAAGGATCAAGAATTGGTTTGCAAGAAACATGACTCAAAATAATATATCAAACGCCAACAAGCCAGAAGGTTTTATTATATTGATTGGGATTATTTATAATGATCTTAATAATCCATTTACAGTGAAAAAAGGGATTAAAATAAATTCCAAAATTTATTGTGATACTTTAGAGGATTATTCATTGCAATGCCTCGACAACTAGTTGTTGACCAAACGTATATCTTTAATCTTTGTGTAGAACAACGCACTAAATCATGCATTATAGTATTCTAAACCCTAGTTGAAAGAAAACATTTTTTAGGATTGTTTTATCGACTGGCTTTTAAATAGCTATGACTTTAATCATCTTGAAAACCTTGAGGGCGGAATTTATTTATTTTAATAGAAGGCTATTCAAAAGCAAGTGCCATGTCATGGGAAAAAATTGAGGTTGCTGAAAACATCTTACCAGCCGCTAAATTTTCAAATCTAACACTAGATGATGATAATAGACTACTATTAGTTATATATATATATCTAATATATCTATTTACAACTAATAATTTCTCAAATAATTGTGTGCTATGTGCTTTTATTTTTCATACATGTTTAAAAGTACTTCTTGTGAATAAAATAGCGCAACAATGTACTCTAGTTTTGTTGAGTCAATATGTCTGTAACGTTCTGTTGGCAAACCGTAGTATCGTATTTGCATTTCCAGAAGAGAGTATTTTTGTATAGAAAACCCGATTTCTTACTTATATTGATTAAGTTATCAAGCTTATAGATAATATCTTGTTTCGGTGATGCGTACGTGTTGAAAATCTAATAGGAGATAAAATTGAGTTTTCAATGTTCTTGTGATGCAGCTTATCGATAAAATCAGAAGTTTTTTAACATTTATTTTAGGAAATTAGAAATGAACTCATGCATTCATGAACTGATAGTTTAATCTCTTTGCTGTGTCCTTTTTTCTTTTTGTAGCTCGTCTAATTTTTGGGTTAAAAAATTGGCGATCTTACCTTTAGTATGTGGTGGTCAATAACATCTCTGTTGCTTCTCTGAAATAGACGAACCCATTTTTCAACTGTGCTGTCATCAACTGCATTGGCTTATAAAACTTTTAACGAGCACCTGTTGACGTTGATTTGTTCAATTTTTCTCTATTGAGAAATTCAATGACGCATTTCCACTTCTGATACACTTCCATGACAAGAATTGCTTTAGTAGAGTCTCACACCGTTTATTTCTGCAGTAGATAAATCAAACTGACCGGTCATTAATGCATTGGCCCTTTTACCATAACTATGTTACCAAGGTTGTACTTAGACCTCCCACAGACCTTGCAATTACGGGGTGGCGATAAGCTCCCAATGCTCCTTGGCTTCAAAGATCGTCTGTAATGCAAAAAAAAATTAATAAAATAATTAATTGTTAGGATTAATAAGAATTTTTTTTATCACACTTGAAATATATATCTATCAATCAATCAGTCTTTCTACTTACCTCCCTCTCTATACATATTTGTATATGTATGTATATATAGTTGAAGGCTCCAATGAGTATAGGGAGGTGCAACTTGCATTTTTAAAGAGGCCACAAGGTGATTTCTACGTTGGGGCCGCTAAGTGGCTAAGCACGGCACTGTATGTAATTTGCATTCCCCTCTGATTCATTTGGGTGGAACAGAAAAATATGAATTATTTTTAATGACCCTCATAAATCAAGAATTTTTTTTTGCCTCTAAATTTGTAATTTTCGTTGATTTTTTATTTAAACTTATACAACTGACATTTGCAACATAGCTATTCTTTAAAAAAATATCTATTTTGTTGAATGACCTGGTGTTTTCTCTGCTGAAAACAGTCATTTAAATGTGGCTTGGTAGTTTTCAGGCTTCAGTGGGAGAATTTAATGTTGTCTAATTACATTTTATTATACTGTTTTTATGTAATTTTGTAAATATCTTTATTCTATTTTCATTGATATCCGATCAATGTTAGTGAGTCAACGAAGCGGTTATCGCACAATGTTTGAGGTTTGGTCATTAAAGTAAAAAGAGATGACCTTTGGCTGCTACAAAAAGATTTTATTAGTCGAGGTGTGACGATTAATTTCAAAATAAAACGTGATTAAAATAACTTATTTTCTACATTGCCCTTCTCTGCCCTCCTCTGTGATATTTTACGTACATGAACCGACCATCACAGAGTCACGGCAAACTCAAAAACACTCAGACACTTGAAACTTGTTAAGTGGATGCCTCTGCATGTTTATATATGTGTGCATATTTGAACCTCTAACTTACGAATGCATGTATTCCAACGCATAAGTATATATAAAAATGAACGGGAAAATTTAGTGGGAATGTAATTTAGCGAGAAACTACGCGAAATATTTTATTAATATAAAAAACAATAAGAAACAAGGAAAACAATATCACAATCACCCAGGAAGATGCACGATAATAACCCTGACGATGGTCAATGGAGACCGAAAACGTTTGGTAAACTGGGGAATTTTTACGATCTCTGGACCCAATTATAGAGAATCTTGTAAGAAAACAAGAAAAAGCCTAAAGAAATATCATAAAAAGAAGAATCAAGATTATCTTCAATAAAACATGCAAGAAGTATATAACTGTATTTGCATAAAAAGATGCTTTTTTATGCTCAGGCATTTAAATCAGTGCAGGCACACGGGCATATAAGAATATGTCTAAATATACACATATAAGTGTATGCCTAAACAGATACATAAAATATATACCAATACGAGACTCTGCATGTTTATTACTATATCCACCCATATGAACACGTATATAAGCATATAGATTTATGTGTATATCTATATACGAATACAGACGTGTATATGTGTCCACAATTTTGAAATTTTTCATAAGTTTAATATATATAAATATATA